>CAKNWW010348426.1:0-19957 GCA_932074435.1 Andricus kollari | reverse complement strand
TTGCGCATAACGTTTTTTTCCTTGTAAAATGTACAACTATAAAAATGAAATGAGAGAAGCAATTTATCGAAGAGCAATATTAAATAATAAAGGAACATGTACTTTTAATTTTCCATCAGTTGGCGGTAAGTCCGAAAACGACGTTAAAACTTTTCGCTAATTCGATGCAAGTTTTAAGTTTCTCTGAAGTTGGAAACTGTACCCAAATGGTTTTAGTAAGGTTTGCTAGTATAAACGTCTAGAAGATAATTGTCACTGTTTGTTTACTCAGCACCCTAAAGCAAAGGCTTCTTAATTACGACGCTTCATAAAGCGAGTTCGCTAGTTTGATTAACTCCATGGAAGCTAGTACGTGCTTCATAGCAAAGTAACATTATTATATGTAGCTAATTTAAGCGGTACTATGTCTTAGAGCTGCCAATCTTGATTGTTTCATCGTGAGAGGCATTTAACACCTTACTCGAAAATACAGCAATAACTCTATTGCTGTGGACGGAGATGTTGCTGTTTAATTATTGTGTATAAAATTGTATTCAGCTGGAACTTGTTTGAGTTAAGCTAATTCTAGTTTCTTAGATTTCAAGTCAAGGCAAGTTGAGCCCTGTTGTCAAGTTATGTACTTACTTAAAAATTCAATTAAGCTATAGCTCGAAAATATTGAGCTAGCTTGTAGAATTTAGTTAGCTTACATGTTCTGAGATTATTGAAAATAGCTTAACATAATAATACACTACTACTGTATGATGTACATAGTTTCTTTATTCTAATATAAAATGATGCCAATTCCAAGTTTTATCAACTAATAATACTTCCGTCATAAAGAAGTGAGATTATTTTTGAAGGATTCGTTAAAATATTACGTAAGTATTTTTCTGGTCATTTAACAAGCCCCCCCCCCCCTCATATGACCCCCTTACGAATTTTGTAGATCCTCCTCACAATTGTAACGTAAGACACCTCCTCCCCCTCTGTAATAAACAGTAAGAAGCGACGGAGATCCTCTCTTACTCCCCCACAAAATGCTTACGTAATACTTATATGGCCTCTAACTTCAAAATATTTAATTTTGGAATTGAACTCATCTGATGTTTATTCAACAGCAATGTCAAACACTCCTGCGTAGCCTTTTCCTACTCTTGGCGAAAAATCTGCATGTACTAAGTAAATTAACTTAAAGCTCGAGATTTGGAAGCACAGAATGCGGGCAGAGTATTTACAAATGGGCACTAGCGCATTATTATTCCATGAATTTCAATGCAAAAACCTCTGTCACAGAAGTAGAACGAACGAGATTGGGACACATAGTTAGTAAGGAGACGCGGAGTTTCGTACTCGGTGTAATCCGTAATTTCGCCTGGTTGGCCTCGCTAAGATTTAGCCTTTTTGCCCGCGAGAGCAGGTGATATTTTCCTCTGTATTAATTTTAACTCTCCTGGGAATTGTTCCAAGTGCAAGACAGGATGCATGAACATTACCCCATACTTCTTTGTCTCTAACTTCTCAAGTCTTATTCGCGCTTCAATACCTTTTAGATAATGGTATGTATAATGAGCCCATTGCCTAACCACCTGATCCCGATGGGTCAGGTGGTTGTAACTTTCTGTTAGTGGTCAATGGTCCAGTCCCCAAATTTTATATTTCCTAATCTATATTTCTATCTATATTAACGTCTTCCTTAACTTTAATTGTCCCTAATTGCCAATAGTTATAATTTTCATTTTTTACAATGACTAATTGGTACAATTTTTTTTGTTCCGAATTATTTTTATATATTTATTCAATTAACGTTTGCCTTATTTTTTGCGAATTACCCTTGGCATAATTGTTATTTTTCAAAATAACGAAATAACTTAAAACTTATGTACAAATCGCTATTTTCTATAATCCCTACTTTAACTAATCGTAAAATAGCAGAAAGTTCATTTTCAATGCAGCACATTTGGCATATACAAAATGGCGCAAGATTAAAACTCAGCCAATCGAAATTTTTATTTTTTATTTCGCGCCAATTACTTTTACGCCGGATGTGCTTTTTGTAAAAGGAGATAGAAAACACATTGGGTAAGTAATTTAAATGCTTTAATATTAATTGTATGTGTTTCGATTTTTTCTATTTATTTATATATTTATTTTATATTATTGGGTAGAGGCACCGATTACCGCAAGGGAACTATTTGTTCATGACTGGTGCCTTTAACCTAGTAGTCATTTCTAATATTTTACATTATTATAAATAAATATTTAAACTACAATAATAAAATTCAGCTGTCAGATCAGTAAATAAATATTTAAAAAATTAACTTCAAACTAATGCAACTTTTTGAATCAGTCGCTTTCCTTTCTCCTGTAAGAAATGAGTATTTATTTAAAAATAATTTAACCGGCTGGCGTAAGGGGGGGCGGGGGGTGGTAGATGTAAAGCGCGGAAGGCCTTCCAGTTCCGGGGATTGGGATAAAATACAAGAAAGATGTTGCAGACTTGTTAATTTTAATAAAAAGCTTTAAGTATATATGAACCAACAGTATTCTAATATTCTTTATGGATATACTTGAGTGATTTATAATCATCTAATCTTGCTGCCGTTTTTCATTCACTATTGGATACAGCTATAGAACGAGAGTGGTAGAACTAACAAGAAAATTGTCTTTTTTTAGAATCTAGAAGGTAGAGCAATGGTCCGTTTAATGGAAGGGCTCAGGTGAAATGAGCGAGAAACTCGTTTTGTCTGTTCTTCCACCTAACCCAAGAAGCTCCGATCTTAACATTGTTTGCGGAACTGGTCAGATTCACGTTTTACGACGGTTAGCAAAACCTAAAATTCGAGGCAGTCGCTAGAAAGTCCATAAGGTTGGATGCGCTGCTGCATATTTATTCTAGAGGTCCTGTAGCAAGAGTACGTGGGTGCGATCCCGCAGGTGGACGATCCATTATTTATTTACTTACTTCGCGCGACTGAGAGCTCGTAGTGGGAAAATACTTTGCCTGCTTTGAGTCCTACGTGCTTGTCTCACCTAATGGCTGCTCGTGCGAACCATAGTGACTCTCATCTGAAAGAATTACTAGGTTCTAACTACTAGGTTTGCGTTTTGTACTGGGACGGTTGGTTACTTAAAACCTTAATCTGAATTTAACTGATTTAAAAAATAAATCAAACTGAATTTTAACTGATCATTTAAGAGGATGTGCACACAAACACACAAACACACAAATTCAGTAGTAGTTTGTTTCTCACTTCTCTTTCAAGTAGTATATACTATATTATAATTACCTTATAATATTTCATTGACTTGATCTAAACACAATTGATAAAATTAGGTATAATATTTTTACTACATATACACCTTCATCAAAAGCATGTGATGCATACCATTTGAGAACTCAGACCCCCCGGTTTTTGTCCACAATAATAGATGTTTTTTCCCTAAAACTTTCGAAAATGGCAAAGAACATGAGAACAGATGTCTGCGAACTGTTTTCTGTTTTCAAAAAATTATGAGACCGATAAAACAAAAATTAAATTTTTTTCATTTAAAAAAAAAAGAGTTCACAGGCATAAGTTTCCACGTTCTTCATCATTTTCCAAATAATTGGTGAAAAATATTTATTATTCTGAAAAAAGGTATGGGGGAAGTGAATTGCCAAATTTCCGTATTTTCTTATTTTTTAATTACTGATAAAAAAGAAGAAGAATATCTGATAGAAAATTTCTTTCCATCGCATTTTTGCATGCCAAGAGCTTCGATTTGAGCCGCCCCGAGGAAAATTGGACTAAATAATAGCTTCCAGCATAGTGATCTACAAAACTACGTTGCCTCATTTTTGTTATTTTTTAGCCTCTGTTAAAAAAGATGAACAGTATAAGATAGCAAATTTTATTTTTCATTGCACACCTGCATGCCCAGAATTTCAATTTTATCCGACCCGAGGAATATCGGACTAAAAGAAAAGCTTCCAGCAAACAGGTCTACAAAGCCAAATCGACGTGTCCAAATCACAAACTTCCATCTCGGAGAAACCAAATAAAAAACAACTCGTGGAAACCAAATGAAAAGGTGCTACAGAGTTGAGGTCGCTGATGTCTACAAAACAATGTATATGCGAGTTTGAAGCTTCGAGATTTCGCCACGCAAGTTACCACATTTTCATTTCATCTCCACGAGTTTCATTTGGTTTCTCCGAGATATAACCTTGCTATTAAGACTTATCGAAAGTCCAAGTTCCTTCATTTTTATAAGTCTTTGACCACTGTTAAAAAAAACTACAATAGATAAGAGAATGAGAATGTTTTCATTTCTACATTATATTTTTTTTATGTTATTGTTATTCCTATATCTTTTTTCAGTTTTTATGGCAGAAGATAAAAAATAATAACTTTTTTTTCTCCATTGAAGTCAAAGGCTTTTATACGTCATTTGCAGAAATGCCAAATCGAGGAATTCTTACTTTCCAAGAAAGTTTCAAGTTAATGCCTCCTACCCTTTGGATGTAATTGCTGACAAGTTGCTCTAATGGCTGCTAGGGTGCGAAAGAGAGGAAGGAGAGGAATCTTCTGGGATTTGCTTGTCGCCTGGAACATCAGGATTACTTCTAGTGAAGAAAACTTTTTTCCAAGCTACTGTTATTAAACCAAGCGAGAGAAATCTGCATCTGTCCAGTATAAGGATAGCATTTTGAAAACGGTTTTCAACAATTTTCAAATACTAAGTCCATATATTATTATTTTAATATTATCTTGAAATATCACATAATTAAATAAATGGTATAGGGTTATCGGTGCAATAATTGGCCACTATTTATAGATATACGAATACAATTTTAATAATATAAAACTACACTTGCGTATCTTTACTCACCAAATTCAATTAAAATCGAAAACTTTATACAAGGATTTACTGTAACTTTTAATGAAATAATATATTTCTGCAACTTTAAGATCGTCTTGCTCGAATTCCTTACTCATTTAGCATCGCCGGTTCTACCTACTTTAAAATTTAAATGCTATTAGTATTTTTTTTAAATATTATATGCACATTCAAACGGGGTATCCAAACGCTAGGGAGGGAGGGCAGTCCTGCGTTATACAAATTACCCTAAATAGAATATTTTCCAGTTCGGAATGAGAATCAACTAAATATTAAGAATCGGTTATATTGCCAGTGGAGCTCGCATCGTAGGATCCTAGTTATAGTAGTGCAGGTGTTTGTGTAGTCAGACAGGTGGATTTACTTCCACCGTGTATACCACAGGAATACTTAATGATTCGGTGAACCAGATCTTAGAGAATCCAAATAGCCGGAGGGCGTTCACTGTTATTTCTCACACTCAGAAGACCAGCAAAGATGTTCAGTTAATTAAATGCAAGATATATCTTCAGCTGATATTAAAGCCATCTAATGATAAAAAAAGCGAATTAGGAAAATACATAAATGTCAAGCGAGAGAGATAAATATACGTGAATAAGCCAAGCTGTTAAGAATTTTGTACACAAGCATTAGAATGTAATTTTTTTTAATATACCAAATTTAGGGACGCAAATAGTTTTAAATGTTATAATAGTTAGTTTTCGTCTAGAATTTTAATACTGTTTTTCATAATTTCTTTACATTCTCGCATCATAAGTAAGATTTCCAGCATTTTCTCAATATTTTTCTTGGAAGCGCATACATTATCGCCGGGAAGAACATAGATGTGGCACTGAAAGCAGCGTAGCAAGTGTCCTTCGTTTGCATTACAAATTTTTTACTACATATATTTAGCTGAAGGTACACTGATAGAAATGAATAAGTGGTACAACAATATTTATGATTAAATTAACTCTATTTTATTGCTGGTATAGATACAGCCATACAGGATGTCTGTTTTGGCCATCCGATTCTTGTTGCTTACGAAAGTAGACGCGCAGGCGCGATCAAGATGCGCCTGTTGTAAACTAAACAATGTGAGGCGGGTAAATCAATCATACAAAGGGTATTGCTAAACGAAAACATGCATTCCCTACTCTTTATCATTGAAGTACACGTATTATATTATAAATATACTCGTAATTTTTCAACCAACGATTATATGGTTAAATCAACATTATTATTTCTATCAGTGTATCCTAAATATTAATGCTCAATACTGTAAATTGAAGCAGCAAAATTTTTTCCAAGCTTCATGGCTTGGAGCTATAAGCAAAAGAGATGCTAGCTATGATTAGAGAAGGACGAAGAAAGTGATATGAAGCAACCATTGCAGGAGAAAAGAGTGAGAAAAAGACAGAAAAATAAAATACAACGGGAAATGAGAATGGAAAAAATTCTAGGGCAATCATGAAAACTTATTTTTTTCTTTTTTCAATCGGTCAAGCAGAACCAGGAAATACATCGCACAATTGGTTTATAAAATTTCAGCTATACGATTAAATATTTTTAAAAGTTATTTTCCTATAACCATAAAGTTAATAAAATAAAATCACAATTAGAAGTTTAAGATAAACTTCGCGAAAATTCTCTGCATAGACAAAAGATTATTTTCTTTTCTTGCAGTCTTGCAGTCTTCTGGCAGTCGTCGCTGCTAACTAGAAGTCTTCATCTGTCCATTAAGGGCAGAATTCGTTTCTATTAGTAAGGCAAGCCACATGCATTTATGTAACTGTGCCACGCCAAACTAGCAGTGGCTGGTGGCACCGATGGGGCAAACTTTTTGCCTATTTCGCAGCTGCAAGCCTCCTTCTCTTCTTTTTTGCACTATCAAACCTCATCCCTTTATTTTCTCTTCTTCTTACCTCTTTTGCTTCCACTTCGTTCTCCCAAGTGAAATCTCTACTTCGTAGAAAGTTTGACTAATTGCTGAGAATACAATTACCAAAATTAGAGGCAATTACCAGAGGTTAATTCGCGGACTGTTACCCCTAATTGCTGGGCATTATAGTGGGTCAGAGATAAGGCGCCTTGATGAGGCGAGTACGATCGACGCGTGTTCTAGATTATTCCGTCAGTGATTGAATCACTTAGAATTTGCTTGCACTATCCTTAGAATCACATCGCCTTACATATTCAAGATAGCACATACGTTTGTTTAGAATCTTTTCAAGAATCGAATTCTTCATGAAGAAAAAATAGTGTAGACTGGGGCAAGACCGACGGATTAACATTCATTGCTCAATAAAAATGTGATAAGACATGATCCAAGAAAATTTGTTTTGTCGCAAGAAAATGTAACGATATTTTCTTAATTCAATATTAATTCTTTTTTCGCGCATAGTATACGCTATACGTATATATATGTAGCAAAGCTTATATGCGGTAGAGTACTTCGTCGAAAAAGGTCATAAGTCAGTACCGTCCAGGAGTATGAAGACACATAAAAAACTAGCAATGAAAAACATGCATTGTAAAAATTATTTGATTCCACGTCAAACAAGCCTTACTTATTAAAAGTATTTTTTATAATTATAAACTGAGTTACAGTGAGTGAGCGAGACCGCTATAATTTCTGGTCTTTGTCACTTTTAATGATTCAACTTGAACTTCTAGAAAAATGTAGGAAAATAATGGAAAAAAGTTTGAAAGTCACGCGACCTAAACCTTAAGAACCTCTCTTTAAAGGAAGTCCAAGAAACGGCAAAAACGTTGACTCGTACTTGAATTACCATAAAAATTGTAGAGGCGTGTTCACGACGAAAATCGCTTGGTCGAGCGCAAGGTACAGTCTTTTGTCTCTATTTCCCATGTACTGACAAAGATCAGAAGAACGAGCACCACTCGACCGGATGATTTTCGCATTGCACACGCCTCTACATCTTTTATAATAATTCGAGAATCAAAGAATATTTGTACAGTTTCTTTGGCTCATTTTAAAGAGGAGATCTCAAGATTCATGTGGCATCTTTTTCAAATTTTTATGTTTATTTTCCTAGACTTTGCCAGAAGTTGAAGTTGAATTAATTTAGCGTTAGAACTTTAAATTAAATTACAAATTGAGAACCTAAAAATAATTATTATTTAACTAACGCGGAAAAAAATAGATTTTTAGTTTTCCATGCCAATCAATCAAAATAAGAATTAAAATGATTAAGGAATAGCAATGATATTTGCAAAGTCGCTCTTGCCCAGCCGGTCGGTATTGCCCCTGTCTACCCTATACATATTCCATGCTGAAGTATGTAACAAAATAAATCTTTTAAGAAAATGAAAAAAACTTTTTCGGTTAGAACCGTTCGTGGTATACTCGCAAAAAATTATTCAAAAAACGTAAAAAAAGCTTTTCTTCAAACAAAAAGCGTATATGCTGAGCTAAGTATTACCTTCTAATTAAACAAATAGAGGTAATTTATGTCGTTTTGTAGAGCAGAAAAGATACAAAAAAAGTTTATAGTTGCAGATTTAACCGTTCGAAAGATACATACGTATATGTAACATTAAACGAATTCTCATAAACTCCATCGAATCCCCATGATTGCCTTGAATTCTCTTGCATTATTTTAAATTGCTTTTGAATTAATTTGGGTCTCTTAAATACCCTTGAATCAGCTTAAATTCTCTTGCATTCATTTGCCTTTTCTTTAATTTACTAGAATTCATTTGAATTTCACTGTTAAAGAAATTCTAGAACAGAAAGAGTTGGTTTCTTTATCATTTATCTTGCGAACTAAGGAAACAAAACACCCCATTTCATGGACACGTATATCATATTTTGTTGATTAGTTTAATAGGTAAAAATTATTAATATTGGTCAAGGATTCTCTAGGTTGCTAATTGTACATAAAATTGTTAGGAATAAATTTTATGAATCAGCATCCGAGATATTTAAAGAAAACTTTTACGGCTTTCTTGAAATATTCTGGATGCTGATACTATTCCTTTTATTTGAAACTGAATGAATTTTTTCAAAATCAGTGTTATCAGCCAAAATTTAGTTCGTTATATCATCTTAATTGAATATATATATATATATATACTTCAATTTTTTTACGCACATTCACGGGATTTTACCCTGAGAGTGTTCTATTCCAAAAAAAAGACACCTACTTTTGGCGAAATCGCGGTACAGTTTCAGCTGCAGCCACGTCTCACGACCATGAGATAGGTAATGGGTAATAGATAGGTAATAGACTCAATATGGCGAATCGGCAAAACTCTCTTGAATCTACAGGGCATGGAGCAACTTAAAAATCACCATTCACATTTTTTTCTAAGTGTTCATTTTTGAAAATGTCTTTATCCTTCTTGAAAAATATATTTTTCAAGAGTTAGACTATTTTAGAATCCCACAAAATGTAAAAATCTTAATTGTGGGCCTGTTTTTCCTATACTTTCAAATTTCGCAGTTTGAGTAAGAAGACTCCATTCTGTATGCGGCTTTGGGTTTAGAGCGTGGTTAAACAAACCAGAGTTCATTTGAATGCGGTGTACCTCCGAATTGACGGTAATTGGATTGACGGGTGAACCTATTCGACTTGCGACGAACTTTCTGTTGGCAAGTTTGACCGTATTATAGTGCGCGGTTTGTCGAACGTATAAATGGAAACCGTCTATATATCTCGATCAGAAGTGTGCTACTGTCGACGAATTTGGAGGAAGGTGCGAATTACGAGAGATTGGAATTCGAACTGGAGAAACGGGAGTTTAATTCGCTTGAGGGTAATCCAAGAAGATGAGTACGTCGACGTGCTTTCGTGTTTCTGTCGTTCCGAAATTCAGACTTCCACGAGCCTCGTCAGCGTAAAAGTTGAAAAACTTTCTTCATGCACGAACCACCAGGATTGGAAATGAGGAAGTGGCCAGACGGAATTACTGAAGCCTACCTAATTGAGCGATCAGCAGGATTCCTGCCTTCAGGAATAGTATGAGATTTTATTCAGTCTTAACTGGAGTAAGAAGAACCTTATACTCGTGATTAAAAAACGAAAAACGTTCAAAGTTTTTAATGTACTTCATTTGCACTAATATTCTCGATAAACTCTCCCGCGAAATTAATACACACTAAGAGAATTACTTTATTTGCATATCTTCATACATTAAATAAATAAATGCCTCAGTAAAAATATACCGAATAAATTGTGCATACAATTTTTTCTATAAAATAGTCACGTCTAGGTGTGATTAAAGTTTTTAACTACAAAATTCTTGGAAATTGAAAACCCCAAGAATCCAACGAGCAAATTGGGTCAACACAATCTCAATTTTATACACTCAAATTTGAAAAAAAAAACAGAATAAAAAGGAGGAAACAAAAAGAAGGTACCTCCAAATCCCCTTTCTTATTTCTTTAGTTTCTTCTTTTTTTTAAGCCACAATAAAAAAACATTCACAAAAATTTACCAACGAGAAAATGAGGAAACCAGGATGTTCTCCCCACGAGATCCGACTGAAGACTAAAGCCAAATGCATGAAGACACCCGTATTTATGCTCTCTTATTCCAAACACAAATTACGCCTGAAATACGTCATGAATGTCAAATTTTAATAAAAACAGAAAAATTAAAATAAAATCACTCAATTCAATTTAATTTTAAAAAGAAAACAGAAAAGCTCATTGTTAATTGTAATTATTCATACTCTCATAACTATTGTTTAATTTCTCTATATCAGTTTTTAAATTTATAGATAACTCCTTTTGTTTTTTTATGTAAATCATTTCCATAAATTCTCCCTTACTCTCATTACTTTAGTAATGTAGAATTTTTAAATAGTCCTAATCAAAATCACACTACTTTTGTTGAGATTTTCAATTCATAACGTATTTTGGGCATGTTTAGTGTTTGGAATGAGAGTGCATGTATAAAGTTGTGTCACGCATTTGGTTTTACTCTTCAGTCATATCTCATGGGGGTTTCCTAATGGGTTTTGACTTGTCGCATGGTTTTTTGTTTTTGTTGCATTGAAAAGGGTGTTAAATGAATACCGGCACGTTGATAGATTTTTGTGAATGCTTTTTATTTGGAATTTAAAAAAATAGAAAGTGATGAGCGAAATAAAAGAGGGGAAAAGAAAGAAAAAAGGACGGGAATATGGAGGTTGTCTTGCTTTCATTACCCCTTTTTTTAAATAATTTTTTTTTAATTTTAATGAAGACATTTTAGATTGTGCGGTCCAAATTTGGTCATTGGATTCTTGGGTTTTTTTAATTTTCAAGAATTTCGTCATTAAATTTGAATATTGGGCATTAGGAGGTTAAATTTTGGTCTATTCTGAATTTCATTTCTTAAATTTAAACTTTTTTAATAACATTGTAACAAAACATAAAAATGATAGTGACAAAGCTATAGTGCCTAAGATCAAACTTTCTGACACAGAACCAGGACCAAAAAACGGAGAACAAGTTTTTGATATGACCAAGAATAGATTTACAAAAGCCTGATTTTGCTCTGAATGAAATCATGCATTATCAAGGAAGAATTTCCAGAGAGAAAAACACTTCTGAGTTTTAGGAACCGATGCATAGCATGTTTCTACGTATGTTTTCCTGAATATCTGATTACCATTTAGTATCTGGAATTGGGAGAATCGAGAAAGATACAACGTGATGAAAGCAGCGCAACGTCGAGATCGAGAGATGATTTATTTGGGAAATGATATCTCACGCTGCTTTAAGTTCGCACACATTTATCAGGAGCAAACGCTCAAACACAGCTTCTGTTCGTGACTTGTTTCTCCACCAGAAATGCCCTTTTGCAGCAGTATGATCGTAATTTTGCAAAAGTTTGCTTTTCTAACATCTAAGTAATGTAAAGTTAAAGATTTAGTGAGAACTGTCAAGTTTGGAACTGGTCAAACTCAGTAACTGTTTGGGGATATATGTCGCTAATTTCAAGAACATATAGATCACAATCTTTTAGTTCTTATTATATATTAACATAAAAGTTATATTTCTGAATGTATCTTTTCTCCATATTATGCCTCTTCACTTTTTTCAGTTTCAAGTTTTTTCTTTTTATTGTCTCTTTTATTTTTTTAAACAACCTTTTCCACTCGTAACTACTATTAAATATTTCTCCTTTTCTGCTAACCCCGCAAGAAAATGGAGCTAAGTAAGATATACAAGGGAAAGAAGTTCTCTAACTAGAGATAATAAAAGCTGGTTATTGAGATATAGTACTCACAAACAAACATTTGAGGCAATGAAAGAGCTATTGCCAAACGGATGAACATGTTAGCAACTCATACGCTACCATCCGCAGAGTAAATCCTCCACAGCTACGTGATATCCAATAGTCGTAGTATTTGTTTCCAGTAGTAGCACTTGTCGCAGTGAGACATTTTTCACTAACAGTCGGTGCAACTGACTCGGAAATTGGAACCAGAGAGACAATTTTGTAATTGAGTGATCTCTATTCGCCTGTGTCATCATGGCACGAATGTAATAAGTGGTCGCAGGATTTTTAGTGAGAATCGCTCACGCATAGCTCATAAATCTAGCAGCTTCAACCGCAAGTAGGTCAATAGCACAGGATTTATTCTTTGACTGCCTTTAATGACATAATTGCCTTTGTCTCACTGAAATTCGAGTTAATTTTACATTCATGACTTGTGTTTATAAAGATGTTAGAGTCAGTGTGTAAACTCAGTTTTGCGCAATATTCATTTATTACTAGAGGTTTGGAGTATTATGAGACCACAATGGTAATTTATGATTATAAACGATTAACGGACTGCTCGTTTCATTCGTGGCTCATGCGTTACAAACAATGGTTTTGCTGGTAAATAATCATGAGTATGAATGGTAGCGGCTCGATAAAAATCAACCTTTTGTGGTAAAAAGTCATTAACAAGTTTACTGATCTTTCCCTACTTATGCATTGCGTGTGTAATAAAAAGGGGGAAATCTCATTTTGTCGCTATGTTGGCCATGAAAATATAAGGCGACAATTATAATTAAAAATTTTAATCATAATTCTGAAAAGCACTTATGTGCAATTGCTCTTTTCAGACATCAATAAAAGTCAAACAAAATTTGCTTTTTAATTGTGATAATCTTTGGGAAAACTATGAACCATCGGTAATTAGTATCTTATATGTACTTATCCGTATATACATAGAACAAAGAATTTAAAAAATTTGGAAAATGATACATATTACGTTTTTTCATGTACGTAGGTAAAATTATAAGCTTGACCTAAATGGCCTCTCTCTACCCTAACATTGTTTCTCATTATTTAACTGATCTGGAAAAAGCCTTCGACAAGGTGGATAGAGTTAAACTTTGGGAAGTTCTGAAAGAGTATGAAATCAATGGTTGGCTTCTAAAAGAAATATAATCAATATATGAAGATAGAAAAGCGAGCGTATGTGTAAATACTGTAAATGAACAACTGAGTTAGTGGTTTGATATAAGCCTAGGCGTTAGGCAAGGATGCGGTATGTCCTCTTGTTATTCAATGTATACATGGAAAAATGTCTAAGACTTGATACCAGCATTACGAGAATAGGGTTTTAAATTTAAGCCAATAAAAGAAAAATCATTGGGTTTAAAAGAAGGGATGAGAAAACAGTATGCACAATTTTTGTAGACAAACAAAGGAGGAGAATGATGGAAGTGTCTGAATGTGACTCTAAAGATTAAATATATAAAGAGCCACAGTAACATTAAAGCTTGCATATAAATATGTATGGATGTAAAAGAAGCACAAAATGTATACCAGGACAGGAAAATAAGGAGGAAAATTGTTTGCAAGACATGTGTAATGAAGAGTGTCAGTAGTGTGACGACATATTTTGAATAGTTTGCTTGATAATTGTGGTTGATTATGGATTTTTAATGGGATGATTAGTCAGTTTGTGTCGTTATATGCGAAATGTGATAGATTGATCAGCGACTCGTATAGGAGAGGTGTTTTGCAACAAGTATATTGTTGGAATGAGCAACATACGACTTTTAGATTGATCTAATATACCTATTCTCTTCTTCTACACATCCCTTAGTGGTATTACGCTTACCCCAAAAGGGACTTAGCTTAATGCTATATATATTAGATTATGACCAGCCTAAAGAAATACGTTGCATAATAAGTAATCCATTAAAGCCAAAATTGAACCGTACTCTACAGCAGTACATTATACGCAACTTGTCATACCGGTAATTTTTTAAACTGTATTCACATATTAGATCACCTTTATAGCAAGTGGTGCATAATGCACTACTGTACAGCACGCTTCAATTCTAGACGTATATAGGGAACGTTTGTTGTATCTTAACTTGATACTCACATATTAGATTACATATAATGAACCTGAATTTTCTTGTGGAAACAGGTAGATATTTATATTCTGGGAAGAACAATAAAATAGGTTGCTGTGTTTACAAAGTAGGCAGTTTAGACCAATTACTTCAGTGGTAGTGCCATTTTAGGCGGTCTTCTATGAGCTATGAACGAAGTAGGTGTTTTCGCCTGTTTTTACACACGGGAAGTAATTTGCACTTGTTTCGGTGGGGAGGACATTACAGTAATATCATGCTGATGATATTACTGACTTTTAAAACAATTTGCCTTCGAGAACGAGGACCTTTTAATATTTAATCCAAGGGAACAGCGTCCTGGCGTCTCGTTTATTATTCAAACGATGTCTTTCGAGCGTCACAACTTCCGCTCGAATCTTTCGCTTCCTCCATTACATTCACTTGCCTTCGCCACGCGACACGACAAACCGGTTCGCAACCTCTCCACGAATTTCTGTGCTGAAATAGAAAGCTCTAGTTTAAGCAGCGTGACGTGTGGAGCCAGGGGCAACTTTAGCGATTCGTTCGACCTCGCATGCATCTATAGTTCTCTGTCATTATCGCCACGGTTTGCGTAAATTTGAATTTCAAAGCACCCTCATCGTCGACAGAGCACTCAACTCGCAAAAATCCCTCTACGCGGATGAACAGACGCGTAAGGACAGGATTTTTGCATTCGACAATGAATATTTGCCTTTCAGCGCAATTTTTTCTGAAGTGATTGCCTCCAGAGAAACGTTCACAGATTTTCATTTTGTAGCGGTCAGCTAATGGGTCCAGCTGGAGTAAAAAACCGAAGCAGGAGTATATTTGCCTTGCACGAGTATCAGTGTCTTTGCCTACATTTTAGTTTGATTCTGACCTTTAATTTAAAAAAAGCCATATCTGCAGTTTAGGCAACTTTTCACTCGATGCATTTATACTTGTGGCAGTTGGATACAATAAATAGTGTCTTTGGGCGTAAAAAACACTGCATTTTTAGAACTTGATTAAAAAAAAGGACATTTCTGTGTTCTGCAATGGAAGATTGCAGTTATGGTTTTTTTCGATTTTAATTGGATGTCTACGAAAAACCATATGTGAAATAAAAATCATCCTAATATAAAAAATGCATTTCTGATTATCTGAAAAGTGCCAAAAAAATGTAAATGTTTCTGTAAACAAGGATGATAGGGATACAATGGGTATGTCTTAAATCCTTGGGAAAGAACGACTTTGTCGGTAAGAAACAATTAGATTGTATTTCTCGATCAATTCTCGCAGGTACGACTGATTTTATTCGAAACAGCCGCATACTTTTTGCAGATAAAGGTTTTAAATTGTCTAAAAATGAAATATTTGCCTCCAAAGATTTGTATTTATAATTTTAATGCCACTGGCACACTTTCTAAGATAAATAGTGTCTACCGATTATGTATCGTATTCGAGAATTGCACTGCTGTCCAAGATTGAAAGACCACCTTAAAACTTCAGTACAATGTTTGGAAAATTTTCAAAATGTCCGAGAATTGAGAGTTTTTTCTTACATTTATTTTGTCTTGCTTATATCGCATTTAAAAGAATATAAGTTATCAATCTAGAGTTAGAGTAGCAATACAGCAATGTGTATCCGTACAAGATGAAAATGTGGGAAAATTTACTAGTTTACGAGTGTCGGTAATCCTGTACCTTTCTCGTTAATAATTCACACGAAGCTCTCCAAAGCATACCAAGAACTTGATCACTTTACAATCGATTTGCAAAAACTTCTGAACATTTGCCTGAATATTTAAATCTTCCATCCGCATATTCCCTGTCTTTAGCCGCAGGCTATCCTATCTATGCAGATCGCAGCCCCGATTAAAGCCAATGCTTTCCAAGTTATGGTTTAATTCTGGTAGCAAAGGACTTTGCTGGAGGTAGCCTTCGGGAGTGGCAGGATGGTAAGTGGGAAGTAAGAGGTAGTGTAATCGAAGGTTCGCTAGTTCCCGAGGGAAATCGTATCAGAAATCTATGCCAGGCACCACGCCGAGGCGCTGCGCTTCACGGAGATAGTCAGTGAGAGATTCTAACAGCGAGAGATCCTCTCGGATTCACCCTTCTCGATATACTTTCTGCCCTTGCGCTTTTCCTCCTCCTCTTCATTCCTTTTATCCATTCCTCTGCTTCTCTAACTTTTCACCTTGGCACCCACTTTTTCCTCTTCATCCAGAAGGATCCTCAAGACGTCTCCCAAGATCTCAAAACGCAATCTCGGATTAAGGTTCGCCTTACGACTCCCGGGCATGCGAGGAACGTTCGCACACGTCGTATATAAATCATACCGACCGCGGAAACGAGCCGCAGCTTGCCACTGTAAAAGGAAAGACGCTCGAATTCCTAGCCTCCCGCGAGCAAATTGGTCGAAGAGGATATAGAGGATAGAGAATAGAAGGTGGGGATGTAGCATAAAGATAGAAAAGGGGTGGGTTAAAAAGGGTAGCGCGGGAGGAACAGGCTGGAACAAGTCTGCATTATGATCGAGAGTACCTTCGGGATTCAAAATGGTACTGTCGGTTTGCTCAAATACGTGACTCCAACTTGCGCGGAAGTTAATGCAGGCAGACAGCAAGATAATACTCTCAATTGATGGTTGCTCCTTGTAACATAAATTTAAATGAAGTTGTTTGTTTAAATATATTGAAATTGCAGTTAATGCATGGGCAGCAGTACCATGCATTGGACCCTTACCCAATGATCTTCAAGAATACCTCCACAATGAAATTCGAGGACTCGGATTTTGGTGGAAACAATCCTTGATTTTGTCTTGGGTAAGGACTAATCCAACACAATTCCAAATTAGTCTGCATGTCTAGCTCGTGAGATGGAACCAGGCTATTTTTGATGTCTTTAGACGAATATTTTCGACTTAAGGACAAAAATTTATGTCTTGAGATCAGATTAATTGATTTGGAATGAACTTCAGAGATTTATAACTCGAAGACACGCCAAAAGGTTGCCAAGGCCTTCGAGGGTCAGCACTAATCTGTATTAAATTTTACAGAGTGTTTATATTATTCATCTTTATGGTATTTATTTGTTATGTATTAATAAGTTCGTTTGTCTGCAATATTTATGTTCTTTGGTTGGAGAATCTGAAAATGTTGTCCATTTTTTCCTATCTCCAACAGTTAACTAGATACTGGTAGAAAATGACAGTTTGAAACTTTTTATAGAAAATGTTACATATGTACCTGTAGTTGTTGAGACCAAAAAGTTCCGAATTTTTAATTTAAAAATAAGTTATTACAAAATTAAAAGTTTGATCGGTTGTAAAATTTTAATCCTTAGCAAATGTCATCTGTTTATTCCCAATCGATCTGGAAATGGCAGGCCCTGCCAGTAGTAATAAAACCAAGACATAAATAATCCTTCTGTGTCTCAAGACAAGTCTATCTGGTCTTGTCTTGGCACAGCTACAGTCATAAATGCAAGAGAAGTATGTATATCTCCAATGTCTAGAGACATATTCAAGACATTTAAGACGAAATCAAAACCAAATATTTTTATCTGAATGCATAAGATATTAGGAAATTAGGACAAAATGGGAACTGAATTGCCCAAAATCCGTAATTGTATATGTACGATTGCTTGTATGAACAAGCGCGAAAGTGCGCAGTTTTTATTCAATAGCATTTCTTCCTAAGTGCACATTCATTTCGATCAATGAGTCATTCATTTTTCTCTAAAATGTATATTTTTTTCTTCAATTAATTTTTCTTTGATTTAAAGAAATATTCTCCCCCGATAAATAAGTCTTACTTTTGAATAAAACAATGGTAACTTAATCCTATTACAATTTCTTTGGCTAAAATAAAACATTTTTTCAATTCAAAGTGCTCAAATTTTTAGCTTCCAATGAATATTAGTTTGCACATATTCAGGACTTTCATTTATTTGAACCAAATAAAATTTCCTTGGTAGAACTGGCCTGTTTTTCATTTACAATTTCTTTCCACTATTAAAATTCGCTACTCGAAAAATGTGTGTTTCCGCCCTACTCTACTACGTATATCTGTGAAAACTGATAAAAATAATTTCATTCTTCAGAACTTCAATTCACTTGCATTTCAGAAACCAAACTTGAAATCTATTTGAAAATCGCCTATTTATTTGTACATCCGAATGTAATTGACGGCATGGAGTTCGCACATCGGGTTACTTCCATTGAATTTTGAACGTTTTTTATTGATGGATAATAATATTTACATCATATAATAGACATATCAAAATACATTATAATTTTTTCTGGGTCCTTAGTACCAGGATGTAAGGTTACTTTCAGATGTATTCCCCACCTTTTAGAGAAAGTTTGGTCCTGATCGATGTATAAAATTTGTAATCGGATGTGTCCGAAGTCGGGTCGACTTCCATAGCGCCCGTGTTAAATATATTGTCTTTATTCTAACCCTAGCCCAATATTCTAGTGACTGTGGGTTTCACAATTTGGAATTATCCTGCTGGTTAATCTATTGAAGCTAAACTCACTGTCGCTGTATTAAGTTAATCCCCATTCACTGAACTGTATTACACGTTGATCAATCCATTTCCTTTGTCCGAAACAGGAAATTTTCAACGGTATTACCGCGGATAATAATATGCATAGAGATAATATTTCATACGCTCGCTGGATCATGATAATCACTGTATTTATTCAAAATCTAGCCCTGGTTGTCCATGAGGGATGCTGAACGTAAATTTCGTTGCAAAACGTGCGGGCATGTACGGAAATATTAAATATCGCTTTTCATAGTCTCATGCATTTTTTCATCCGTTTTTACACAAATAATATTTCTGAAACTTCCATTCGACGGAAATACATGTTCCTCTGTTGGTTCAACAGATTGGATAAGTGAATTTTATTCATGTTCGTCGAGATTCAATATTAAATATTTCAATAAAGCTAGTTCTACGGTTCTTGATTCTATAATTTTACTACTAAATAAGAATATCTAATCGGAAACGTGCCCCAATTGACGTAGCAAGTCACAAAGTATACTGTTAAAAATGTCTGTAGGAATTTTAAGAGACGCGTCACTAAAGCTTTATGCAAAAGCCGTTTCTAAATTTTCCTAAACAGGAACAGAAATTTCAGCAACGGTAATTGCATAAATCTTTAGTCACATGTTTCAGAAAATTCTGTTACAATTTAGTAATTTTTAGTTACTGTAACTAAAATTTTCAAGGGTTTACAAATTTTGATTGGTCCATTAATTTTTATATAAAATATGTAGTCTATATTTGTCCTGACTATAATATAAATAGTAAGAGAACAAAAGTGAAATTAAAATAAACACATTTGATTCATTGAGTATATTATATAACCTAGATACATACGTAGTCATTCACATATAAACTTCGTTCACATATAGTCTTACTATACTTAATATTATTAAGACAAATATAAACTGCTTTATATTAAAATTACGACTCACCATTCGATTAAAACATGGATTAATTATTAATTTATGCAGCTGCTGCTAATCACTTTCGGTCCTGATTTACCTTTTTAGAAGTTCATTTACAAGTCAGATAATTATAGTATGTTGTTACTATTTTATTGCAAAGATAATTCGTTCATCAACCGAGCTTCTAGGTCGTTGTCTTTACTCGCGATTTAAACACTTTTTTGAATTTCTTCTTCTCGTGCAAATTTTGAATACTTTTTACGCTTGAGATCATTCAATATCGGAAAAAATAGGTTTACTGCATCGTTATAATTCAACACAACCTTTTTCA
>CAKNWW010348420.1:2589-19722 GCA_932074435.1 Andricus kollari | reverse complement strand
ACACTTCTCTTCAATCCCTAAAAAACTTGGCACGTTTCGATCAAACCCTGAAGTATGAGTTGAATTTTTCGAAAATCCAAAATTTCCCCATGTTCATTAAATGGAATTTTGAAGTGCCCGGTGGCACGTATTAATATTAGAATTTCAAAAAAAAATTACTGATTTTCTTTCTACGGAAATGGAAACTGTTGAGGGAGTGTCTTCCCTCTAGAGTAAACAAAAATTTTGCAATGCATTTTTGGACCACCCTAACAAATATATATGATTATAACCGTATCCATTTATTTTTTTCCCAGCTGCACAAAATGTTTTTGCCTAAACAACTGGAAGGCTTATTGATAAAATAAGAGTAATAATGCATTTTTACATTCAAGTGAAGAGGATTTTCTCCTATTATAAATGTCTTTCTTACAATATATATTTTTATCTTATATATTATATATTATACCTTATACTTTTTCCTATATTTATTTTTATTAAACATTAATTTGAAGTTCGTATTCATGAATTGCATAATATTACTAATTATTTAATTTACGCACATGCTACACGAGTTTGATTCTTTTTGCTCTTTTTAATTATTATGAAGTATGAAAATTGATGTAGGACCTTCATAATGATTTTTATTTTATAATTTGTATCATTTTGTAATTATAATATCCATTAGTCATCTTTACAGTTTCACACCACTTTTTTTATCTGCAAAAAAATTATTTTGTACAAATATGTAGCCTTTAAAGGTTGCAATAAGTGTTTCACAATTCTAATGTATACAGGTTTTTAGGATATTACAATTATTATATTGTTTACTTGTAAAAACTTCAAAGTTTTATTGTAACTTTCAACAGACAAAAAATAAATATTCTAAACCACGTATTTACAAAATGTGCATTCCTTTTTATTACATTTTATTAAGTTTCAAGTTTTATTCCATTCACTCATTAACAAAAAACTAAATTTTACATGACTTTTATTAATATTTTTAAGTTCTCTTCCATACCACATCTGAATCTCCCACATATCACGAACCGGCCCGAGTGGTCCCGAACCAAAACATCCATAAAAAATGGCGGCTCGGCCGCCTTCAACTAGGCACACGCGTTTTCCATTGAATCCTGTTTCCAGTGTATTATATATATATCAGTGGGATGAAAGCAGAAACTCATGAGAGTGAAAGAGGCGGATAGATCTATTTGTCTCTTTCACTCTCATGAGTTTCTGCTTTCATCCACTGCTTTCATCTGCCATGGGATTCCCTGCCCAAACTGGGGAAACCGACTCATTCACAATTTACATGTCGCGATCAACTACAAATAAGATTAAAGCAGGTTTGCACCCTCGCAGACACCTAGTAGGGTTGAAACCAGTTTGAACCAGTTCGCCCGTTTGGCGAACAGAAATCGTTAAATCTAGACAAGTTCGGTTTTTCCTTATTTCTTAGTTAGTATGATTCATAACGATACTATTTCTTAACCATTTGAAAGAAAGAGAGAGAGAGTATATCGCTTCATTCCGCAATGTGTCATAATTAAAATTCACACCTTCCTGATTCCCATCAATAATATTATACCCTGTTTAACACTAGTCAAGGTATTGGGTGTTTATTAAATTAATATTTATCTTGTTTCCTCAAAATTATCGTTTTAGCAATTCCTTCCAATAATAACCAAAACCAAGATTCCATTCAATATATTTTAATTAAATTTATCACGCGCCACAAGATGGCGTCATCAGACTTCCGAAAAAGTCGCATGACGCTACAGGAGTCGCAGAAGCACTCTTTCTCTTACTCTATCATGTAAAGATGTCATACATTTATCTAGCTTTATATTTTTCACCAATGAGAAATGTCTTTGCAGACGGAGAAAATACTAGAGTAAGATAAAAGTATAATATCATCAAATGATAGAGTAAAAGGAAGAAAGTTTATCCGGCTGCTCACTGAGAGCCTGAGAGCAAAATACGTTTTTTCATTTTCGATGGTAGCTCTAAGAAAACATCCAGAGGCGCAGTCCCATAGAGCAGAGGTCGGCAGCGAGGGGAAATTTGGAGAGTCGAGCTCATTTAACACGTGTGGATCGCTCGCTTCGTCTCTCCCACCAAAAGTCTCTACTCTACTCTAAGAGTTCGGGGTGGTGGTAAATTCTGACGTCATAGAATAGAATTAACCACCACCACGAACTCTTCTAGTGCATTTATACCTCTGCCCGTCCGACCGGTGCAGGCAGAAAAGTCATAATGGTGCATTTATATCTCTGTCCGTCCGACCGGTGCAGGCAGAAGAGTCACAAGAGTAAAAGAGATAGAGAGTAATTTTTGTCCAATTTTTCGCTCTCTATCTCTTTTACTCTTATGGACTTTCTGCCTGCACCGGTCAGTCGGACAGAGGTATAGATGCACCATAAGAGTAAAAGAGATAGCTGGACTCTCCAAATTTCCCCTCGCTGCCGAACCCTGCCGTAGAGGTAGATTAGTGGAACAGTTTTGACAAATGAGGAGACTGCGAGAGCTTGTGCAGGAACATCATTGGTCAAAACTGTTCTACTATTCTACCTCCATGGAACTGCGCCCTCATTGATAAAAACTATTCATTTCATGGTCAAATATGGCGATTCAAGATGGCCGTATGCTGGTGCATGAACATTTGCACCGAAATGCTTGGGACCAATAAATTATTCCACTGGGTACACTTTTCTTCTACTTTGTGCAGGTTTTGCACCAATCCCATAGCTTCTGGTACACCACCTTATGATCACGTGTAGCGAAATTAACGGCCAATTTTCATGCACCAG
This sequence comes from Andricus kollari, assembly GCA_932074435.1. Classification (NCBI taxonomy): domain Eukaryota; kingdom Metazoa; phylum Arthropoda; class Insecta; order Hymenoptera; family Cynipidae; genus Andricus; species Andricus kollari. The sequence continues at coordinate 16,930 of CAKNWW010348420.1, read as the reverse complement.
TGTTCGACGTCATATTGGTTTGACGACGTACGACGTATCCGTATAATCGACTTCTAGCAGAAACGTAACAGGAATTATCGTTCTGGTTCAGCTGGATCACAAACAGGATTTGTTTGAGCACCAAAATAGTCGAATCTTGCTCATTCTCAACTCTTACCGAGAGAACTTCGTGTAACTTCATGTCACTCGCAAATATTCCACTCACGAATGTCGACCCGCCCTCCAAAAAAAAATTCCCCAAAAAGTTGCTATGCTTACGTACTATCACCAAGGAATAGTACGCAGCAGTGCTCCCAATTCGGCTCCCCAACTGCACTGCGCATGCGTTGCATCGGCGGTCTCATTGGCTATAAATAGCGCGCTTTTTTGAAACTATTATCTGTGTAAATCAATTTTCTATAATAAATCATCATTGTGGAAATAATAACAATTAATTTTTAGATCACTAAATAGTCTTTTATAATAAAAGATAAATAAATTATCTGAATACTCTTCACAAATAAATTATTGATTTTAAATTCAAAGGAAGGAATACCTTTTTTCGCGAATGTAAATTTGGAATCATTCATTATATTTTTTTGTACTTTATGATTATTATATATTGTGAAATACTGATTTGCATATTTAATAATTTCAAACAAGCGCGCGATTAGCATCCAATGAGGCTGCTGGTGCGACGCATGCGCAGTGCGGTTCGGGAGCCAGATTGGGAGCACTGCTACGGAGTGGTATCACCCTATGTGTTTCGTGAGCAGAGGTGGGACGAGCGACGTCCAAGAATTCGTTAATGCTTGACTCGAAAGAAAACTTGGGAGCAGCATCGTGCACATGCGCAGAGCTGTTTTTGCAGTTATGTGTTATATATACTCCCCTATGTTATATTTTGACATCTCGATGCATATTTAGGTTATGTTCGGTTGTGTTTTTATTTTTTTAGTTGTATATCACGTTCCTGAATTAAAAGCGAGAAGGAAAATAGCATCAAAAATACGAAAAGGATCTAGAAAGTGTAAGTACTACAATAACATTATTATAATCATTTATGTATTACGTCAGTAAGGGATAAAGTGAATTTCAGTGAAAAAAATATTGTAGGTTATTATGTGCAAAATTTGTATATTTTATGAGTTCAAAAAACACAAGTTCGAAACTTCCAACGCGTGTTGACATCGTTGACATGGCAACCGCCAGTACGCATGTGCACGATCTTGCTCCCAAGTTTTCATTCGCGGAAAGCATTAACGAATTCTTGGACGCTGCTAGTCCCACTCTCCACTTACAGGGATACTACTTACTATTCATTCGTGCGTAGCACACTGTTCTCCTTACTAATGCTTCGAAAGAGATCCTCTATGGAGATTCGAGAAACATATTCTCCGCTTTTAATTGGTTACGATTAACTCGGAAGCGGAAGTGCAGGCTAGGTTTACGCACAGTTATTTCTTCGTATTTTTAGGTTATCTTACCAGTGGTGTTATCAAATATTGTATTCTGCGCAACCAATAGGTGCGCGTCTTTGAAAGATACTTCTGATTTCGGATTAATGGTGATGCGCAATAACAAGACTGTTTAAGCCTGCGGATATTGTTTCTCAAATTTTCCTCGAGAATCTCTGCGGATGACGGATGTCTAAATACTCTACACCAAAAGTAAAACGCAGTAAATATTCTTTCCGATAGAGATAACTTTTTTATGCATACGTGTTGGAAAATGGCCCTTACAGCAAATGGCACTTACTAGGTTATACTTTCGGACAGCCCTAATAGCACGGAACGTTCCACCAGAACCTTCGGAACTTTTCTGAGGAAATTTCCAGCAGAGGGACTCCGATACTGCGATGTAAGTCAAAAATCGAACTGACCTCTTTTTCCAACGTCTGGAGATATAGAAAGAGAGGTTCCTTCGATTTTCGACTTCGAAACCGCATCGGAGTCCCACTGTAGGTAGTTTCCCGAAACGTGTAAAATGTCTACTGCTTGGGAACGTTCCACTGGGAACTAAGGGGAACCTTCCGTTATTGTTATTTTTAACAACAATTACCTTGTAAACAGTAAGAAATAGGTAAAAATGGATGTCATTTTTGCGTTTTGAGTACCGCATATACTACACTATAATATCCCTCGTGAAAAGAAAGATCAACTTAATACCACTTTAAGATCAGTTTCAAACAAAGTTTGGTCTTTTTCTGGTCTGTACCCTTCAGCCTATACCTGCATCATTTTTAGGGCAATGAAATAGACACCACTCTCTCTCTCTCAAATAAGGATAGCTGTCTGTATCAATAGACTATCTATTCCTAAAAGTCCTAAAGAAGCTGGGCTGATTTATTATATAATCATTGTTTGAAAATTTTGTGACGGAACTTTACTTTGTCATATGAGGATGCCTCATTACGATCGGACCTCTCCTTTTGCCATATGCGATACACAACGAGGTACTATAGAATTCAGAACGATCTTTTTGAAACACTTCTTTTTATTGAATGAAGTAGGCAGAGAGCGTCTGTTAGTTTGAATGACAAGTCATACTTAGCGTTTCGAAACAAACAAACCCTCTCTGTCTATCTCATACGATAGACAGAGAGGCTTCGAAATGATCATTTTAAATTCGATCGGACCTCGCTGACTATCTCTTATGGTAAACGGAGAGGTCCAATCCTAATGAATCAACGGAATCCCAAACCACAGAGAATACCTTGTACTTTAAAGACCGTGGCGACTTTTGAGAGCTGTCACATTTATTCTCTGTTTACTCATCAGAGCAGGTAATAGCAGACAGATTACTTCGAGCATGGGTAATATGTATCTTCTACCTACACCAGCGAGTAAAAATCCGAAATTACCTGCAAAATATTTACTCCTCATTTTTTTCTGTGATAAAATGTTACGAAACATTCGCTACATTCATTATATTTACTATTTTCCTTGGTTCTATAACAATCAAATGTAGAAAATACATTGATTGTTGTAAAACTAACAATGTCCTTCCTAATTTCACATATAAGACTATTATCGAGCAGATATCACATGATTTAAGATTTTAGGGGTGATGCATTTGTGATGGGAATGCACTTTAAAAATTCATAGATTGAGTGTAGAGGACGCTCTGTGGAAATCGGATGAAAAAATCTTCAAAATAATATTTCGGCTCTTATGACTCGGTAACAAGATTTTGTTTATCATTAATTGATGGGACATTTCAGTATCTTTTTCTCGTAGAATACGAACCTGAAGGCGAAAATGTTTTATCTGTTCGCGGTTGTTCAGAAAGCAGGTTTTAAAAGTTTTATATGATATTGAACATTCAATCTTGAATATCTTCGAAAATATTGATGCTATGAAAAAAAGAAAGTTAGTTAGTAAGTAAATTTTTTAGCAAGTATAACATTTTAAAAAAATTTTTAATTTTCTAATGCGTTAACAATGCATAAATTGTTCAGTCTGAGTGACATTAATGCGTAATCGATAAACACAGATTCGCAAAATAATAATTGAGAGTTTATAATAAATGAATAATTTTGTATTCAAAATTAAATTGTTATAAACAGCAGTCTGAGATTTGCTAATTATTTTGAATAGTTATAAAGTGACTTTGGCTGTAATTCAATTTTAAGTCATGTACCAGCATTATACAAATAAATGGAAGTATATTTCTCATTGTCATAAACTAATAATATCGCTGCGAAGTACTATGGATGTATTCACTATGGGTGTATTTATTTGTGCTCATTTTATGAGCATTTTGCTTCCTCATAGGTATCAAATAAATTTGCTTCCTCATAGAGGGAGGTTTTTCCCTGATAACAGACAAAAAATGGTTACTTTCAATATTTTGCTAGTTTATGTTCCTGTCTTCTCGAAAATCTTATTTTCAGGAAATCAGAGAGCCCATCAAAATGTTAATCGATGTGTTTCGTTACCATTCACATGCCTCGAAGACGCGAACAATTACATCAAAGACAGTAATGTTATATTCCCAATATCAAAATAAGAGTTCTCTTATAAAGAAGGTGAATAATTTTCTTACGAATTTTAACCAAGATATTGGTAGGTTATGGTAGGTCATTAAATTTTCTTCAATTGGGCAATCGATGCGTCTCGAAGACGAGAAAAAATATATCATACACATTACTATTGTATTCCAATGTTATAAAAGGTTTCCTCATATCAACAAGATGAACAATATATTTTATAAATTTATAAATCGGCATTACTAGATCATAAGAGGTCACGGAACGTAAGTCAATAGATCATTCGATGTGTCTCGAAGATGCAAACAGACATGCCAGATACAGTACTTTAGTATTCCTAATATGAGACAACGTTTTCCTCATATAAACATAACACATACATGTTTTTGAAACTTCGTAAATGGCTACTGGTGGGTCATAAAGGGTTCAACAATAGATCGATCCATGCGTCTCGAAGATGCGAATAAATATACTATAATACATACAGTATTGTTTTATTTTGAATATCAAAAAAAAATTTCTTACATGAACAGAATAAACTATTTTTTTAAAACTTCATAAATCGTTCCTGATAAGTCATAAAAGATTCAACAATAGGTTGATCGATGCATCTCGAAGACCAAAACCAAATACATTACATATAGTAATGTCCTATTTTGAATATCAAGAAAAATTCGTATATAAACAGAATAAACCATTCGTTTGAAACTTCATGAATCTGCACTGTGTCATAACGTATTTTATTTTGAATATCAGAACAGTTTTTCTTATATAAACCAGGTAAAATTTTCTTTGGAATCTCTAAACTAAGAAAAAAACACTTATAAAATGTCGATATAGCTCAAAATCCTATCAGATCTGAATATCAATAGGAGCTACAATTCGTCGAAATTTTATGATAACAGTTCATTTGCTTTTCGAGATATGGTGAACAGAAAAAAGTTAAACACACACGGAAATTTTTTTTAAATTTTATTTTCGAACTCCTGGGGTCGAATTATATCGAAATATCACAAAAATGTAGATTTGACGATTTAGGCAATTACAAACATCGCTCTATGGGGAAGCAATATAGACAAATGCAGATTTTAAGAATTTTTGAAAGTTTGAGGTATTTTTTTTTGAAAATTATTTCATTTCGTTTGCCAGTGATATTCCGGAGTAGTATATTGATATTTTATTAAAAATGAAACTGCTATAAACAAATAGCATAAACATATCCACTGTTTGTGAAATTTTGTAAGTTTGAGGTACTTTTTTAAAAATTTGTTTTAATTGGTTTTTCAGTGATATTCCGGAATAGTACATTGCCATTTTATGAAAAATGTGATTGTTATAAACAAACGGCTGAAAAGAATTCGCTGTTTTGTTCAATTTTGTAAAGTTTGGGGTACTTTTTTGGAAATTTGTTTCCATGAATTTGCAAGTGATATTCCGAAACAGTAAATTGACATTTTATGAAAAATGTGATTGGCATAAACCAATTCGCCATGTAGGTAAATTAAAATCTGTTTCACGCATTATAGAGTATCTTCTGCATATGGCATAATGTGAAGATTAAAAACAAAAGAGATCGACTTTAAATAAAGAAGAAAAAGAGCTGCTATATCAGAAGTACAAAGGTCTGGCCAAAAAAGGTTCAAAAAATGTATCATGTTACGCTCCTGCACACGATTATTAATTGATCTGCATTACGAATTTATTTATAACAATTGCATTTCTCAAAAAATGTCAATGCACTGCTCCGGAATATCACTAGCAAACCAATTAAACAAATTTCCAAAAAAATGTACTTCAGACTTTCAAAAATTGCGTAAACTCTGCATTTATTCATAACAATGAGAAATAAACTTCCATTTATTTTTATAATGCTTATACACGACTTCAAATTTAATTAGAGACAAAATTCGCTGTTAAAATATTCAAAATCATTACAAATTCACAGACTGATGTTTATAACAATACGATTGTTAACAACAAATTATTAATTTATTCTAATCTCTCAATTACAGTATCTTACGAATCTGAATTTATCGATTAAATATTAATGTCACTCAAACTGAACAATTTATGTATTGTTAATGCATCGGAAACTTACCAATTTTAATTTTTGCAAAGTTTATGCTTAAATAAAAAAATTATCAACTTCTTTTAAAAATTGGCTCTAACAGCTCTCTTAAGATTTTATTTAGCCTCCGTTTAAAAACAATTTTAGTCGGTCCAATGTTCACACCGTGCGCAGGATGACGGGACATACGGCCATAAAACTTAATAAGAATTCGAAAAATCATCTAAAAATATATATATAGAACAGGTAAAAATATCTTAAAATGTCCAAAAATGAATAGTTCAGCGATTTTTTTTATTCTGTCTTTAGTATTCAACAATATACCCTCATTTTATAGATGGATTCATTATTATGGAGGATGACCTGACATTTTACAAAAAGTATCAGGCAAAAATAGTGGTCATCATATGTTATTATTTGGAATCAACGTTGATAAATTGAATTTGCACTATTCAAGAATCTGCGCAGGTACAAAGTGAACAATGTTTGAGTTTTCACCTAAAATAGCAACTTCAGATGCAGGGACGCGAAACTTGTGGGATAGACTTTGAAGTGATTTTTGAAATCCTTGACTCCAAAATATTCAACCCTATTCTTGAATATTATCGTTTTCAAATAAATATAAGTTATATTATCTGTTCATTTTAAACATTAAAAAATGTTGTTAATATAATTTAGCCATTTTTTATTTTAAATTTGTAGCTTGGGACGGCTGCGTGACAAGACATTTTGCCTGCTTTTTTGTTTATATTTTCTCAAGAAAGTCTCATAAGATTTAAAAAAGTAGAAAAATACTGTTACTTAAAGTGGTCAACTTTTTGGAAACTACCCTTACGATTATTTAAGATAACATTTTAAAGTAAAACTACCGTACGCAGAAAGTGACGAAGGCGCACGCTACAAGCGCGCGCGAGACTTTCATAGTGATATAATAAAAGCTCATTTAAAAACATAATTTTAAACGTAGGAATATTGACAGTTTATGTTTGTGGTTTCACTGGACTTTGTTTTACGTAATACATCTTGATGATCGTGGGATAGGGCTAAAATTTGTAAATTCAGTTTAAAGTTCTGAATTTATAGTTTATTTGTTACTAAAAAACCATCTGGAAGTCTCAGTCTGGCACCTGGCGCTAGCAGAATTGCCTGACTTAGCCCACGAATTTAAGAAAATTGAAGAGCATTCAACGTTCGGACAGATTTCATGAGAAAAAAATCAGAATTAACCGTAATTCAAAATATAATTTAAGAGAATTAATCATAATTCAACAGAATCCAGAAGAATTCAAATTCAAATAAATTCAAAGGAATTCCCTGAATTCAAGTCAAGTGGACTTCAAATAATTCACTGGAATTTACCTGAGTGATTCTATAGGGAATTCAGGAGAATTAAGTAAATTCAGTGTAGATGTAAATGCAAGAAAATTTAACAGAGTTCGAGTACAATGATTCGCTTCGAGAAAGTGCACAATAAAAAATTCGCAACTTAACAAAAAGACAGTTACGGCTTCTTTGCCACATATCTTACGATAATCTCGGGAATCATTGAAGCTATCGCACTATCAAGCCGGTTAATATATAAAGAGGTCATATTTTGTTGATCAAGTTCTGTCAATTTATAATATGGCCTGTTATAAACAGTAACACCTCGCCCGCCCTCATCAAAAATAAATAAATTTCTCCTTCAACGTAAATCGTCTTTGCAAACGAATTAAGAAGGCTTCCACGTCGCATTCTTTATTTATCTATAAATACCTAATACATAAAAGATCTTTGTGTTAAACATACATAAGAGCTATCGTGCAGTGATTGTCCTCGTCGATCTGTCACCCGCCGCCACACCATTCCAACCACCAATGATTTCCCCTTAGCCCCAGGACGACACCAAATCCCAGGTTTTACTTTGAATACCGCATTTACTGACTTATCTAATCTAATTTAAATGCAACGGGGGGTGCTGCTTGTTCCAAACGCACACACACTTTTAGAATTCTAGCTTTAGCTTACTATTCTTGCTTCGACACTCATCCCATCATCCCGTGACCCCTTCACCCTTCGTCCTTATCCAAAGTAGGGATGAGCTTTAGCAGCCTGTGGGCAGGGATCCGAGCAGGAAGGAACGAAGAGATATGGTATACAGGCAAGGAAATGCGGCGCGGCCACACGGGGTGCGCCTGTGAGCACTGTCGACTAAAACAGGGGTAGAATGAGTAAAATTCTGGGGGCGAAGTACTGGGTGCTGAAACCGCTGTGTAACGCGGCAAATTGAGTGCTGAATCCGGGATTACATCGGCGACTGCTGCACAGAAAGAGAAAAATGGTCCCGCATGGTTTGAGGGGCAAGGAGTGTGGTGCAGGAAAGTGGTGTAAGGGTGGGAGATATTACGAAGAAGGACGTGGAGATACCGTGGTCGATGCTTGTGCCATTCGAGAGAGCAGCGAACAAAGATAGAAGGACAACTTCAAAAGGAGCTCCATCATCATCCACCATAATCCGGGCTGTAGAACGAGGCTGCGCGCTTCACCGGCTCGCGGATTGACTTTTCTTGATGCTCAAGTGCTCATCACTTCTTTTTTATTGGTAACTTAAAACACGCACGCCCGTTTTAATAATATGGCTGAGCCGAGATTCGCTCTTTGAGAAGGGGCTGCTGTCAAATGTCGAGTACAAGTAGAGTGAACTTTTTCATCTCTATGCATTGAGAAAAATTTTTCTTTGAATCTAACAAATTTTGTTTGAATCATACAAATTATTTCTTTGTTATAGGGTCAAAGAAATGTTTCGCTGATTCAAAGCAATTCTTTCTTTGTCCTTATTTAATTAGTTGAAACAAATTTTTGGTTAGTTTAAATAAGTCTCTTATTTAAATTGAATAAAGTTCTTTTTCACATTGGGTATATATTTTTTAAATTAATTATAGATTTTGTTCAAGTGAAGTAAATCTTTTCTTTACGCATAACCTCAAAATTGAGCAATCTCTATAAAAATTATTTATAAGCTCGATGATATGTTTATTGTTAATCATAATAATAGTTATATATGTAAAAGCAGGAACAATTATTTAATCCGAATGTTTAATTCTGGCTATAATTTCTAATCGTGCTTCTCATTTCTGAATTAAAAAAGCATAAATTAGAATAATTAGAAATGGTCTCGAGTTAAACATTTGAATTGAATACATGTATATTGGTGATTCTCCACATACAGGCCACTTTTGTGTCTCGGACCTCTAGTAACTAAACTAAGTAGTTGTTTTAATTTTTTCCGGTATCTTAGAATATTAATGGAAAAGGCCTTCACTACATTAATAAACTAAGTAGTGTTTCTTTATAAAACTTGGCTAACTTCTTTATTTTAGCACATTAGAATACCTCCGTAAGAAAAAATAAGGTCACATCATCGTATGTCTTAGCAAAATGCTCCCAAATACTCGAAAAATGCTTTTTTGGGGTGTCTCGCGTACGCGGCGCCAAGTTTAGAGACGTGTATTTAATACATAGTAAATTATTTTTGAACTTATAATTGATAGTTTAAAAGTTTAACTAAAAAACTATAAAATTCATAAGAAATATTTAAATTTATCTTATATATTAGTAGAGAAAATTTAATTATACACGTGTCTTCCTAAATGTTTTCGATGGTTGTGGTAAACGAATCTTCCATACCTTTCATCTACTTTTGATCATTTTTTAGGTCTTATCTTCTCACAATATCTAGAACGAAAGCCGAATTACTCATTCGTCAAAACTTCATGACAAAAAATTAAGAACTTTTTTTGCAAACAGAAAAAATGTAACCGGAAATGTGGCGTATTTTTATTAGTATCGGATACCGTACCTGATAAGAAATTCCATATTTCACAATAAAAATCAATAAAAAGATGAAAATTGCGTGTAGCACATAATAAAGGAGTTTTTGTCAGAAGTATTTATTGATTACTTTGGTTTTCAAAGCGTAAAGAGTAATTTTGTATGGTTTTCGGATACCGTAACACCGGATACCACACTGAGAAAAATGTTTGTCTGAATCAACAAAATTTTGTTAGAATTAAAGAAATTATTTCTTTGATATAGGGTCAAACAAATGTTTCTTTGATTCAAAGACATTTTTTGTCCTTATTTATTTGGTTCGAACAAATTTGTGGTTAGTTTAAATAAATCTCGTGTTTAAATGGAGTAAGGTTTTTATTTAAATTGAACATCTTTTTCTGAAATCAATTATAGATTCTGTTTAAGTGAAATAATTATTTTTTTCATGCCTAACCTCACCCGTGTGGAAACATTTCGTGGCAGTCTTAAATCATGCTAAAGCCAGTACAGTTTTTCTCAAGACTGTCTATTCACGTAATATTAGCCTGGCGCTACACTGGCGCTGTCTAGTTTTGCTACGTGTTTGATTCAAACCTTTCTGCAGTCTAGTCCCAGTCTTGGCGCTATCTAGGAGTTCGTTACGAATTTGAATATATAAATATTGTCCAGATTTTAGCTAGTTTCTAGATAGAATCACGGTTTGGACTTGAACAAAAATTGCAGAGGTGAATTCAGAAAGTAATCATTTTTGAATCAAAGATTTAGGAAATTACAATACACAATTGCACAAATGCTCAAGAAATAATTAACTGTACACTATTACATATTTCAGATAGTAAGCAATAATAATTGTTGAAGGTGATCGAAATCTTAATAGAGGAACTGTATTCGTAGGAACGATTTTTTCCATGAATGTTTAAAAATATTTTCTATCAATTGAATTATATAGTAAAGTTATACTATAAAGTTATAATAAATTTGTATTGAATTCATGATAATTTAAATATGTATAATGCTATGTATAATATTAATGATATTCCAGAAAATCAAATATTATTATAAATGATTTATACAATAATTGCTGAAGGTGATCGAAATCTTAAGGCAGGATTCTACTTTGGAACGCGCGAAAAAAATGCTATTTTTGTAAATTCTTTTTTCAACATTAACCCTTTGCGGCATGGTGGCAATACGTATTGCCACCTGTTTTTATACTATTTTTTGCGATTTTACAGTAGTTTTTCATCGATTTATTCGAAATTTTTTGTAGTTTTATGATCATAGGAAGTTCTAGTATGAAAATTTGTAGAAGTTATTAGAATCACCATTTTGAATTTGCAACCAGCAACACCGAAAACCCCTGTATACCAATTTTCAACAAAATCAAAAAATATTTCAAATTTCGGCAGCCATATTGGATCCGCCATTTTGAAAAAGATTCTTGATCAGCGACCCCAAAAACCCTTCTATACCAATTTTCAACAAAATCAAGAAATATTTCAAATTTTGGACGCCATATTGGATCCGCCATTTCGAATTTTCAAAACCTGAGTACAGACTCTTGATCAGCGACCCCAAAAACCCCTGCATACCAATTTTCAACAAAATCAAGAAATATTTCAAATTTTGGACGCCATATTGGATCCGCCATTTTGAATTTTCAAAATCTGAGTACAGACTCTTGATCAGCGACCCCAAAAGCCCGGTATACCAATTTTCATACAAACATGTTTCTCTGAAAAATGTATGCCGCAAAGGGTTAAGAAAGAATTTGATGTAGGCTTTGTTATGCTTAATAAATTTACTCTTAAAATACATTTTCAAAATATTTTCAGTTTATTTTATGCGCTCTACATACATTTAAATGGCACTTTCTCTAAACCACGTTTTTTACCGCTTGTTAAACAAATCTCCAAAACTACCAAATCGATTGTTCTGAAGTTTTTACCACATATTTTTTGCAAAAAAATAATAGTAAAAATAAAAATTTTCATATTAATCTGCTACCACCGGTTGATATATATGTATAGAATATGTGGTAAAAATTGCAGACCAATCGATTCGGTAGTTTCGGAGATTTTTTTAACAAGCTGTAAAAAACGTGGTTTCGAGAAAGTGCCATTTAAATGTATATAGAGAGCATGAAATAAACTAAAAAAACGTTTTAAATATATTTTAAGAGTATATTTATTAAGCATAACAAACCCGACATCAATATCTTTCTTAATGATTAAAAAAAAAATTTACAAAAATAGCATTTTTTCGCGCGTTCCAAAGTAGAATCCTGCCTTAATACAAGAACTGTATTCTTAAGAATGATTTTATTTAAGAATGTTTAAAAACATTTTCATTCAATTGAATTATATAGTAAAGTTATAGTAAAGTTACAGTAAAGTTATAATAAATTTATATTGAATTTATAATAATTTTAATATGTATAATGCTATGTATAATGTTGAAGATATTTCAGAAAATCAAATATTATTATAAATGCTTTATTTAATTTATTTTAGTTATTTATTTGTTGCGTAAATAATAACTAGCCCTAACGTATTAATTATTTGAAATAATAAGCAATCATTATTTCGTAGCCTAATCGCAAGTAAAATCATACAAACTTTATTTTTTTCAATGTTTTATTCACATATCAAGCACTTTTAATGATTAGAAAATTGTTCATGTTTTATTGAAATAAGTATTAAGATGTAATGAATTGGAATTCATATCCGACAAAAATGAAAAAAATTTACTTTTATATGGTCGAGGTGTTAAGGCGACGGGACAAAGTTACAAGAATATAATAGGAAATTACATCAGAAGTTCGACACCCGGCGCATATACAAGAGATTTGCGAAAACTCTTTTCTTCATTTTCTTCTGTACAAAAACTTTTTTTATATTCTTAATTAACTGCAAAACCTATATATTGGACTTTTATGACATAAAAAATAATTATATGATTTAATTATTAATTATTTTTAATCAAAATAGCCGATCTGTCTAGAAACTAGTTGATCCGAGCGTTACATCCCAGTCTGGCCACTGGACAGTCAGCCTGTGGCGCGCGAGGGTCGACTCAAGGCGGACTGTCCAGAAACGGTACAGCGCCACGAAATTTTCCCACACGCACAAAATCCAGAATTTTTTATAAAAATAATTTATAAACTTGATAATATGTTTTTTGGTAATTATAATTTTCCTCATATATGTAAAAGCAGGAAGACTTATTCAATCCTAATGTTTGATTCTGGTTAATTTCTAATTGTGCTTCTCATGTCTGAATTCAAATATCATAAATTAGAATAATTAGAAATGAACCATAGTTAGACATTTGAATTAAATATATGTAAGTATTCCTGCTTTGAAGTATAGAGCGATAATTATAATTGATATAAAACATTATCGATTACATAAACCATCTTTATGAAGAAAGGAGGTTAGAATTAAAAAAGACTTACTTACATGCCAGGTCTTCAATTATATCGAAGGTAAAGCCCCAAGATTCAAGTAGTTCTAACACTAAACTCCTTACGTCCATTTTCCAAATAATTTTAAGTTTTCCAGTACCCAGGCGGAAAAGTCGGACTTAAACCGGATCTTACGAACGGCATAGTACCGCGCCATTTGTAAACGAGGAGCAATGCCAGTGCTGATCAACTGTACCGTGCCGAACGTTGGCGCGGTACTGGTTCAGTACTGCCCCAGTACTGAATCCAAGTGCTGGCTGGGAGCCGACTTAGGAGTTTTGTCGAATATTGGCGTAGTACTGGTTTAGTACTGGCCCAGTACTGAGTCCAAGTGCTGGCTGGAAGCCAAATTAAGGAGTTTTGCGAGCGTTCGCGCGGTACACTGATAGAAATGAATAAGTGGTACAACAATATTTATGATTAAATTAACTCTATTTTATTGCTGGTATAGATACATCCATACAGGATGTCTGGTTTGGCCATCCAATTCTTGTTGCTTACGAAAGTAGACGCGCAGGCGCGATCAAGATGCGCCTGTTGCAAACTAAACAAAGCGAGTCGGGTAAATCAGTCATACAAAGGGTATTGCTAAACGACAAAATTTCAGAGATAGTTCCCTCAAGCAAGAGTTTAATAGAATTACACATTTCATGCAATAGCAACACATATATTACATTTTTGTACCACAAATATAAGTAACTTGTATTTACCATATTTCAGTAAGTGCATTTCCTACTCTTCATTATTGAAGTACACGTATTATATTATAAATATACTCTTAATTTGTCAACCAACGATCATATGGTTAAATGAACATTATTATTTCTATCAGTGTACTGGTTTAGTACTGCCCCAGTGTGAAGTCCAAGTGTTGGCTAGAAGCCGACTTAGGAGTTCTGCCGAGTGTTGGCGTAGTACTTGTTTAGTACTGGCCCAGTACTGAGTCCAAGTGTTGGCTAGAAGCCGACTTAGGAGTTCTGCCGAGTGTTGGCGTAGTACTGGTTTAGTACTGGCCCAGTACTGAGTC
>CAKNWW010348415.1:0-20548 GCA_932074435.1 Andricus kollari | reverse complement strand
GCTAATTCCAAAGTATCAAGAGGTGCCTGAAGTTCCTGAGAAACTTCTGGCTCATATACATCCAAGTTGTTCATAATACTCTCCAACGTATTTTCATACTCCTGGAACTTGGCAAAGGATTCAGCTAATCTGTTTTTAATCTGCAGAGCAGTATTCAGAAGAGAATTGTAACTTTCACGAACATTTTGGAGTTGAGTTTCAATAGTGAGTCTGATGGAAGGCTTAACGGATTCGTATCGATCAATCTGTCCATGACCTTTGGCCTTGAGATTATCCAGTACTGATTCGTACTTTTGAATTTCATTCAATAGATTGTCATGCTGTTTGATTTGATCGATTGTCTGCTCTTTGTTGGTGATGTACAAAGAATTGTGGGACATTAGCTGGAAAGAGGTTTGCAAGAGCCACTTCTCAGTTTCTTGGAGAGCTGAATGATAAGCGTTGTATACTTGAACCTCTTCTTCCACTAATTTCTTCTGTTCTTCCACGCGTTGTCCAAGAGCTTCCCATCGAGATTCAAGTAGGCTTGTTTGATTCTGCGTAGTGTCATCATTTGACCATTTGGAAAGTTCAAGAGCTTCACTAAGCAGATGATCAAGGTCGGACCTTTTGCTCTTGACTTCTTCAGTCAAGTGCTTGCATTTTTCGAGCAAGGTCTTCATTTCGCCAAACTCACCTTTGGTATCTGGCAGAACGTTTAAAGTTTCTTCAGTCTCTGATAGCCATTGCTCGAATCTATTATGAGCATCTGAATAATCGTCCCAGCGGCTCAAAACTGACTTTATCTGAGCTTGAACAGTATTGAGATCAATACTTAGTTGCTCCCAACTCAATCTCAAAGCTCCCATGTCGTTTCTAAGCTGGTCCTGTTGTTCTGGCAAGGCAGTGTTGATTGCTTTTGCAAAAGCATTTTGTAAAGTTGATAGCAAATGTTGACCTTCAGTGATTCTTGTAGATACCAACTGCAACCAAAAATTTCCAGTCAATTTCTATATAGAAGGAATACTAAAATACACTGATACTGACGAAATAAGATTAGGAAAAATGCTTTATTTTAAACTGAGGCACTAAATCTGACTTACCCTGATAGTTTCCAGTTTGTCCTTAGCCCAAGAAATGTCTCCAACTCCAACACAATCTTGAACCGACCCATGAGCAGTTTGTAGCCACTCTTCTAATTCTTTCTTAGCCTTTAAGAACTCTGTATGGTCCGACAGATTCTTTTCAACTTTAGAAACTAATCCCTGAGCATCTGTTAGAAGACAAGTGTATGCAGACTGAAGCTGAACAGTATTGTCCCTCACCCAACTATAAGCACTCAACTCCATCAAACTTTCACATTTATCATTCAAGTCTTCAAGAACTGGTTTCTGATTCATAGCTTCCTCTACGAGTTTTTTACACCTGGCCAAATCCTCTGGAGTCTTGTTTTCTTTCACCTGTTCTTCACTAATCTTCTTCTGAAATTGATCAATCCATTGCTTCATGCCATCTAAAGCACTTGTGAACTGTGACCAGGAAATGATACAGTTGGAAAGAGTGTTTTGTGATTCATGACATTGGGACTGCAAACTATTCCAATCTGCTTGGAGTTGATTCATATCTTGATTGATTGATTCCTGAGCATCAGGTCCAGTTGTTAAAACGACTGACTGACTAAGCTCGATGACTTTCGAAATCAGGGATTGACCTTTAGGTAGTGAATGGATGATTTGGTTCACTTTTTTCTCTCGATCAACTACTTTATCTCGTTCACCATGAGTTATACTATGTTGCTGTAATTCTGCCTTCCTGGCTCGAACCCAATCTGCTGCTTCGTTGTAGGCTTGTTGGTAGCTCTCATGCTCTTTTACCTGGGTATCAAGATTCTGAAACAGTATTTGGTAACATTAAAAAGCGATGACGGAATTTTCATGATATTATATTCTGTCACGAATATAAAATGTCAACGTACCTTTATTTTCTGGGCAACAAGTTTTTGTAGTTCTTCATACTTTCCAATTGTCTCATCATAAGGAGCCCTAGGAATGCTTGCATCTTCAGCCAATTTTGACTTCAATTTATCGATAGTGTCACTGTGTCCTTGAACATCCCTCTGAACAGTTTTATATTTCTCAAGCAAAGCTCTCTTCTCACTAAGATCATTTCTGTAGACTTCATCCAACTGGACTTTGCTTTCAACTTCCTCAATCCAGTCTGTTATCAAACGATGCATCTTGTTTAGTTCCTCCAGGACACTTGCTCTCACAGCCAGTTTTTGTCTAGCTTCTTCAACATCACACAACAACTTGTCAAAATCAGACTTCAGATTTTCAGTGTTTTCCTGAATCTTTGCTGCTCCATTTTGTTCTGTATTCATGATGACTTTTTCTTTTAGCTCAAGTGCATAACGAAGCTTGTTCTGTCCCTGCTCGAGAGTTTGACGAATAGCCTTGCAAGTCTGTAATTTGTTGTTGACTTCTGTGAGAGTATTTGGGATATCTTTACATTCAGCAAGTTTATCGCGAGTTCTTTCGATCCAATCCTGGCATTCTTGATACAGAGTATTGTGTTGTTGATGTTCCTAAGAAGAATGGACGGTTAATTTTCACAATAAAAGACCTTTGAAGAAACTATTTGCTAAACTTACCTGATAGTGCAACTCCAATCTTCGCATAATTTCCTTCGCGAGAGATAAAATAGCATTGTACTTCGTGGTCAGTTGCGTAATTGCATTGGATATTCGTGTATCTGCACAAGTTTCCAAAAGAGCTTGGGCTTTCATATTCAGGCGATCCAGCTCCCTCTGCCAGTCAAAAAGAGTTTGAAGATGAACCTGGAACTGCTCCAGAACATTCTTCTTCTCTTCAAGACTGTCTTGAAGTTTGTTGAATGATTGGACCAGTTGTTCGGTTTGTGTTAGCCATTCTGCTGCTTCGGAATACTGATCTTCGTACTCTGTCCATTTCACTATACCTATTTCCAATAAGCTCTTTGTGTTGTTCAATGAGTCTCTGAATCAAAAAAAATATTTCAATATAATTATCATCTACATCCTCTAATCTAAAAATGTTAACCACACCAGTAACTAAGTAAACTTACATATAATTATCATATTCCTCTTGAAGAAGAGCAACTTCCTCTTCAATAATCTCTTTATCATCAGCATCAGCAATCTGGCAAGCAAGATTTCCTTGTTCAAGAGCCTTTTCCAATTTCTTCTGTCCCTCGGGCAACTCGCTCTCAAGAACCTTCAGCTGTGTAATTTTACTGGCCAGAGATTCTTTGTCTCCAGTTGGTTCAGAACACTTTCCAAGTCTTTCCTTAGCCACTCGAATCCACTGAATAAATTCATTACCACTGTCAATAAAAGCTTGATGTTGTTCCACGGTTTCTTTCTGTTTAGCATAAAGCTCTTGAGCCTGTTTACTGAGAGTTTCGTACTTTATTGAAATCTCAGTAGCTGGTGTAGCTTGCTGAAGATCTTCTGCCTTAGTTGTAACTGATTGTATCATGGGCTCGAAAGCTACAATATCTTGAACGATGCTATTCGTCTGGCGAAGATTCGCCTTTCGTTCTCCAATTGCAAGTGAACTAAGACCAGCTAAACCTTTTCTGGCTTTCGATACCTTTTGCTCACAGACTTGCTGTAACTTTGCTTCACGATCGTTAATCCATTGCTGCAGTTGAGAGTAGGAGGAACTGTAATCAGCCCATTGAAGAAGACTAGTTTCTAGGTGAACTTTTGTCGTGGAAATCTTTTTCACTAGTCGCTCCCAGTCGTTTTGAATTTCCTTAAGTTGAACTGCGATTTCTTCACGTCCGTCTGATCTTGTATTTCTCATTACTTTTTCTCCACAGTTTACAGTGAGGTGAACCAAATTCTGGCCTTCCTCCCGTTTTCGCAGAAGCTCCTGAATTTGGTCTAATCTGCTTTGGAACTCTTCTCGACTGCTGGTGGAAGCAGCTTCAGTCCCTTGTCGAATAATCTGTTTCGCATTTTCTATCCAGTCACGAGCCTTGCCAAGATTCGTTTCATATTCTTTATGTTGAGCGAGATTGGTCTCAACTTTATTGAGGACATCCTTTGCAAGATTAACTTGCACCTGATAACGTGAGTTAAGATGGCGAAGCTGGTTATTGATATAGGTATCCAATTGCGTTGTTAAAAGAGCGGAAGCTATCTTGTTGAACCTGTCAATCTGATCTTGACCTTTCGTAAGGTCATTCAGGATATCTTTAACTTCCTGGACCTGTTTTTCCTTTTCTTGAACAGTAGGTAAAAGTGCATTTTTCTGTGCCTTGATAAGAATATCAATCTGCTGAAGCCAATCACTAATTCGTTCATATTCGTCTTTGTAATCTCGCCATTGGCTGACCGTTGTTTCAAGTTGATCCTTTTGATGTTTGATGTCTGAAAAAACACAATATAACAGTTAAAAAAATAAAAGGTAATACAAATCGAAAAAGTGGCATAGATGACAAAAACAACACTTTTACCTTTAAACAAATTTTCAAAGCTTTCAGTCAAAGCCCGCATTTCATTTCGAATCACTTCCTGACCTTGTGAACTAGTACTTGCACATACAACATTTCCAGTATGTTGGAGATGTTCAACCAGCAATTCACCCTGAGCTTTTTTATTCAGCAAACTCTCAAGTGGAGCTACTGCATTCTCAATAGCTAACTTGTCACTTAGAGAACGTTGTTTCATAGATGGTATCTTTTCTCGAGCTCGACTTAGCCAGCCAATCAAATCATCATGTGCTTCCTTATAAAGTCGGTGATCTTTATACTGATCCTGCCTTTCAGCCAACAAAGATTTAATCTGTTCAAACAAGGCATCAAATTTATTGAGTATCTCCTGAGCCTCAGAGGCCGCTAGACTTTGTTGTCCACTGGCTATCATTTCAGCAACCTTGCTCTTCAGGCTATCAACTTCGATATTCTCACAACGAACCTTCTCCTCAAGAGCCTTCGCTCTTTCCAACTGTGATCGTTTTTCAGTCATCGTTGTCTGGAACTGCGAGATGTCGTCAACAGATGTTTGCATGTATTCAACAGTTTTATTGATAGACTGGATTTGCTCCAACAAGCCAGCCCATTTATTAATAGAGTCATCCAAATTAGTCTTGGTTTCTATCATCTTCAAAGCTAGGGAACGCCATTGCTCTTGAAGCTTAGCGAGTGCATCGTTAATTGCTTGATGACCTGTCGGTGCTGTGTTGGCTAAAACTACTTGAGCCAATTCGACAATGCACTGGACCTTCGCAAAACCATCATCTTTGTAAAGCAGCATATCTTGAATCATTTCTAATTTTTTTTCCAAATCTTTCTGGTTCGAAGTACTCAAATCAGAGCAATAGGCCAATTTATTCTTGATGTCTTCGAGCCAAGCTGAACACTCAGAAAGTTTGCTAGAAAATTCTTGATGACTAGTGACATATTGTTGCCAACGATTATTGAGTTCTTTGACCTTGCATGATATTTGCTGATACTTAACACCCAATTCGGATATCTGTGTAGTTCTCGAAGTTAAGTTCTTATGTAATAATTGAGCTCTTTCAGAAACAGCGTCAATTTCGAGTTCCTTAGCCCGAACTTCTCCTTGCAAGACTCTCAATTTTTCCAACTGGTCGTTCTTTTCTGCAAGGGTCGATTTCAAATCTACTGCGTGAAGTTTGGTATCCGTTTCTCGAATCCAGGTAAGGCATCTTTCTTTCGAGGCTTCGAACTCATTCCATTGTTGCAGTTTGGATTCTAAAGCCTCCATCGTACCCTTAACAGCTGAGACTAAACTTTCCCATTCCTGTTGTGATGAATCGATTTGCGATCTAATATTGACTTGACCACTCTCTAAGGTTCCTGGTATGACCTTTTCACCAAGGTTCCGAATTTGTTGAATCCTTGGCTCTTCTTCTGGTAGAGTTTGCAGCAGGTTTCGCAAACGATCCAGATTTGTATGGAGGGATACTCTTTCAATTTCCGCGTCACCCCAAAGACTGACAGCATTGTGAGTTGCGTCAAGCCACTCGTGGGTGTCCAGAACAGCTTTGCTGTATTGCTGATGGTCACTGACAATTCCCTCGTATCTGAAACAAACCAAAATTTATTAGAACCTGTTAAGTTTTCTATCCAAAGCAGCTCTAAAATAACAGTCTATCAGATCCAAACTCATAAGTAAACATTATACACATCAAAAATCTTCTTAGAAAGACTCTTTAACAAACTTCTTATTGACGAACACGTAACATACTTGCAAGTGAAAAATATTCGAAACAATGATCCCAACCGAATCATCCTCCAAACAGATTCTTTAGCTTAGGCAATAAGAAGTTTCGTATCAACTTATAGAATACTGCTGATCAGTTTATCAGCGTACATATATAAGAAAAGTTTTTAAAAAGGACCGAAAATCAACGTGCTCAGCATCATATTCTCAGATACTCCATAATTAGATCTTCTAATACAAAATAACATCAGCAGTATCAAAATCATTCAAATTGAACCCCAAGAATCTCCCATACAGTGGACATACAGTGGTAATTGCCTCTAAAAATCTCACTGTCAAACTTATTCTCACGAAACCCAAACATATTTGCCACGAACTCAACCTAAGTCCTCATCAACAGCTTTTAACGGAAACGAACAATTCCTTATATAGAAATATTGCATTATGAAGACGTATTACTCACTTTTCCACAAATCCAACAGCGCGTTTTAAAACAACCGCATGTCTCTCTCCCAATTCCTTCAGGACATTATCGATCTTGTCTGTCCTATCTGGTAGATTATCAGCCTTGTCGCGAAGATTTATCAGATCCTGCTGATGGAGTTGAGCATCATGTAAAAACGTTCTGTAGATCTGCAGCTGTGCACGCTTTTCGTCCAGAGTATTCTTTAATTCCATTTCGGGTTTCAAATGAGTTTCTGCGACCTTGAGCCATTTTTCGAACGCTTCACTGCATTCGTCAAATCCGGACCAGCAGAAGATTTTCGCTCTAATTTCTCGTTCGGTCGAGGTCACACCATCGTAGAGAGACTCGAAAGCCTGTTGAAGGTCCAGCAGCTGTTGGCGAATTATTTCTCTTCCTTCGTTGCCTGTGGTCGGATAAAGACGTTCACCGGCTTCTAGTGTCGAGTTAACTAGCAATGCCAATGAGGCTTGTCTCGTTAGTAACTCGTTGAGAGTATCAATGTGTGCGACCAATTCCTCACGTGTTCCGGATATGTTGTCTCGGGTCGCTTGGTATCGTTGCTGCGCAGCCGTTAGACGTTCCAAACATTCCTTGTAACGCTCTAAATAGGCTGCGTGATCCGACGTTGCTTGCTCGCATTTTTTTACTAATTCCTGTAGAAGAAAAGAAAGAAAATTGACTAGTGAGTTGTAGAAATTAAAATTGGAACTACAATTTAAATCAGAGTGACTGGAATCAGGACCTTTGCAGTTGTTTGGATTGACTGGAATCTAGAAGTCACTTGCTGGACACTGGCAGAAAATCTCGTCTCTCCACTGATTTGAATCAGATCTGATGAATCGTCACTCATCTTATCAAACTCAGCTTCATTCTGCCTCAGATTCACTAGCAAAGACTGAAAAAATCGTTGATCTATAAGATTTGTTGGTTGAATTATAAATAATTTGAGATGCTTCAGAACAGTTCCCAATGAAAGTTCAGTTTTGAAAGTATAGAAGAGCTAGAAATGCTGAAAAAGCAGCAAAATGCTAAAAGGTGATTAATGAGATGCCCCAATGCCTTGGCAGAATCCTTAACTAGTGCAGAAAACTATCATTTATTCGAAGATCAGATGTCATCTATTATACAACTAACAGATAAGTTAATCTTCAAACAAAAGATAATTTATCATCTTAAAGCTGTGAGAGAATTTTCCTTTAAATCAGTGTCATTCCAGCGAATGAAGAAGCTTAAATTACAGAAGAAGCTTTAGCTGAAATGAAATCTTAAAATGCTTAAATCAAATGCTGAAAGGCAAATGAAAATGAAGTGTCATACATCCCAAGCACTAAACTTTTTGTGGTGCTTTCAGATCTTACTTGATCAAGGTGGTCACCAAGAGCCACCAATTCCATTGCATCGATGTTGCGAACTTCCATAATCTTTAGGAGATCCTGAGGAATTTCATCATCAGAATTTTTACCATTTAATATCAAATTGAACTCTCTTCACCAACTCTATTCATTTATTATTTATCCAATGTGTGTGTCAAAAACAAAGAAAATGTATAAACTTACCTGATACTTTTCTAATTGTTCTTGTTTCTCTTCGATTGTGTTCTTCAAGGAGTAATTTTTAAGTGAATTTTCTGCTTCAGACAACCAAAGAAGCAATCGTTCCAATGAATTCTCGTATTCACTCCATTGTTGAATCCTCTCCTCAATACAGCGAACAGCATCGCTTACTGCATTTGAAAATTTCTTATTCTCAAATCTCAGATTAGTCAAATCCCTCTCCATCGATTCCTGTGACCTTGGTGACAAAATTCGAGAATTTTGCGCAACGTGTTTCTCCAACAGATTTAGTTTCATTTCTCCTTCATTAAGATTATCCTGAATCTCAATAACTTTTAATAGTCTAGCCTGGAGTGCTGCTTTGTTTCCCGTGGAGTCACTATAATTTGACAGAGTTTCCCATTGCTGTTTCTGATAGGCTTGATAAGCCTTCTGCAAATCGTGGAACTGTTGTAGCATATCGGCAACTGATTCCAAGTTTGCTATTCCTTTTTGTGAAGCCTCTACCAATTTCTCGTATCTTTGTGAAACTGACTCCACTTTCTGAATGTCTATTGGTGTTTGAGAGACTTGAGCTAAGGCGTTTGCCTTTTCAGAAACACCCTCGATGATTCTTTTGTGGGAAAGTATCTCCTGGTGCATGGCCTTGAAATAATAAACCATTATAAATAATAACCTGTTTTATGAATAATTGGTTGATAAAAACATTGGTAAAGTTGATAACTTACTTTGTTCTTCAACAATTTCGATCGAACCTCCTGTAAGGATGTCCAAACATTTCCAGAATCTTGTTTCATCGCTCTTTCCATTGCATCGAGCCAAGATAAAATTTGTTGTAGGGTTTCTTGGTAACTCGACCACTGGAGGCTCTGGGCATCTTGTTTCTTCTGTTGTTCCAGAATTCCATCTGCCAAACTGTCCCATCTTTCTCTGGCTTTCCTTAATTCTTGTCGGATTTGTTCTCGACCTTGAGCAGAAGTATCAGGAAGAATCCTTTCACCAGCTGCTGTCAATCCTGATAACCGATGCTCTGCCTGTTCACGTTCTGTAAAGAGAACTTGCAACCTTGAACCTTTAGCTTCCAAATTTCCTCCAATTTCTTCTTTCTTTAGGACATCAAGGTTTTGTTCGAGTGGAGTCAGCCAAGCATCTATAGCCTTCAATCTCTCTTCGTAGGCTTTGTGGTCGTCAACGATGCTCTGGCTACGACTGATGACTTCTTTACTCAGTGCATGCAGTTGTTGATACCTGTAAATAATCAGACATTTTATTCGGATTTAGATTTAAAACAACTTTAACCTCCCTCTTTTTAAATTTGACCAAGGATATTTAATTTACACACCTATTGCTGATTTGAGAGATAAGAGGTTTGATTCGTTCCACCCCACTTGAATTCAGAAGACCATGAGATTTGTCAACAAACTGATCTATCTCTTTTTCTTGTTTAACAATTATTTCACGTTTTTCCTTAAAAGCATTAAGGCGGTCTTCCTTCTCTTTCAAAGTGGGCTGTAGTTGCTGATCCCTGAATGCTGCTTCCATTCCACGGAACCAACTTGTATGGGCTTCCAGCTGATCCTCAAAGTCCTGCCACTTCTCCATAGCTGCATTTTGCTGTGTCTTTGCTGATTCTAAACAAATAAGAGTTGCAAAAGATGAATTTAAATTTGAACTTACCTCTAATAACACACTTTATTATTATAAATAAACTAAAACCAACCAATTTCATTCAGATGTTGTTTTAGACTAACTTCCAATGCAGTTAGCTCCTTATTTACAGCTTCCAGACCCTTGGGAGCTGTACTTTTAGCTACAGCAACTGCAAGGTCCTTCAATTCCTTCAAAATCTCTTTTCCTTGATTTTCCCCGTCAGATAAAACAGCGAGTGTAGCCAATCTTCGTGAAATTTCACTTCTCTCCCCAGAAACATCGTTGCAATCAACAAGCTTCTCACTTTCCCCGGTTAGCCAATCACTAAATCCAATGCATTTCAAATTAAATCGATTATGCTTCTCAGCACAATCTTCTAAGTTGTCCAATAAATCACGAGACTTCGAAACTATGTTCTGGAATAATTGTTTGATTGACTGCAGGTACACATTTAAAGAAGTGTCCTTCGTTTGATCAACCAGCTGCTGAGCCTTATCACAAACTGATTCCACCAAGGTTTGATGGGACATGATCTCTTGATGCATGATCTTATGATTCTGCAACTGAGCTCGTTTTTCCTCCAAAGTTGACTTCAGCTCGGTATGTTGATGCATTGCCCTCTCAACATCTCGCAACCAAGCAGTGAGTTGTTCCTGAGAAAGTGAAAACTCAGCAAATTGCATCAAACACTGATCAAGTTTCTGGGTCGCTGATTGCAAATCTTCTGAAAATCCATCCCAGAGTGTTCTCAAGTTCCTTAGCTGTTGTCTCACTATTTCTCGACCTTCCGGTGACGTGTGAGTGTATAGCTTTTCTCCAAGGTCGATTATAGATTCGAAACGAGCATTTTCCTTTGTCCTAGTATCTCCCATATTTCGAATACTCTTCTGACGATTTTGAAGAACCGATAGATCCCCCACAATTTCACTATGCTTCTTCAGTTCATCCTGAACTACATTGATCCATTTTACGAACTGGTTGTACCTTTCATTAAACGCTCCATGTTCCTTCACAAATTGTTCATAACGAGTCACAGCTTCCTTTGCCTGGTTCCTGATTGCTTGGTACTTCGTAGCCTGTCTTGAAACTCTATTTGCCAAATCAGATTCAGCTTCGACATTTTGACTTTGTTCTACAGCAGAATTAAACTCACCACCCTTTGCTGCGATTTCCTTTTCCAGACTCTTTAGCTTGGTCAAATGAGTTTGCTTTGCTTCTTCTGTACTCTTCAAACTCTGGTCTTTGACCTGGATCTCCATTTGCTTCGTCCAGGCTTCAAGAGCTTCGATAACCTTCTGGAATTCCGACCACTGATCAAAAAGTCGGTTTAGCCTATCTCGAGTGGCTTCAGACTTCTTTAGGAAATCTTGCCAGATCTTCTTCTGTTCATCGAAGCATTTTAAGAGAGCTAAGTGTCCAGCTATGGAAGTCTGTTCGAGAA
This sequence comes from Andricus kollari, assembly GCA_932074435.1. Taxonomy (NCBI): domain Eukaryota; kingdom Metazoa; phylum Arthropoda; class Insecta; order Hymenoptera; family Cynipidae; genus Andricus; species Andricus kollari. The sequence continues at coordinate 9,227 of CAKNWW010348415.1, read as the reverse complement.
TGATGTTGAGCTGTTGATTGCAATCTTCAATTAAATGATCGCCCTCTTCCTTCTGTTTAAGGATATTATCTATTAAATTGATCTTTGCTTTAGCAGAATCTCTCTCGATTGATAAATCATCAATTACTGGGGCAGCTTCATTCACAATCGCGTTTATCCAATCCCTCATTTTCTCAAAGGTCTGGAGATAAGCTTCATGATTTGATACATGCTTCTCTGCTACATTCACTTTTCCCTCTACATCATCAGAGAGTTTATCATAAGTTTCAATAATACTACTTAGCATATCATTTGATTCATCATCAGATACACTCCCTAAACGTTCCTGCAATTGTTGTAAAATATTCTTATGGAGAGCTACATCTTGAGCAATTGCTCTATATGAATGAAGAGCTAACTTCTTTTCTTGAAGAGTTGGATGAAGATCTTGCATTTCAGTTAGCTTCGTTTGAGCATCAATCACCCATCGTTTTACCTGAGTGTATTTATCTTCAAAGGAAGATCTATGCATCATGTCACTTTCAATCTTCTTATAAGTGGTGCTCACTCTATCAGCTAAGGCATCAACCCTATTTCGAAGGTTTCTCAACTCTGTTCGAATGATTTCTCTATGATTAGAATTGATCTTGGAGTATAAATTCTCTCCAGCTTCAATTGTTCGATTCAAGATTCCCTGGCCTACTTCCCGGTTTTCACTGAAGGTCTTTAACTCCTTTAGTTTATTCTGGTAGAAGGTGATGGGCTTAGGTCCGCTGATCTCATCAAAGGCATTCAGCTTCTTTTCAGCATCTGTAAGCCAATCCTCCAGTTCTTTTGCACTTGACTTGTACTGATCTCGTGTAGCTTTCAGCTCTTCAAGTTTCTTCAGTTGTTGATTCAGGAACTTCTGGATTGTTTGGTATCTTGCATTCAAATGCCCAACGTACTGTGCAACCCTAGATTCTGGACTGACTTGCGTAATCTGATCACCCAATGTAGCTAAATCAGCCAATTCACTCTGAAACTCTGAAACGGTACGTCTTAGGCTATCTATTTCCTCAATCTTAGCTTCAATTTCTGGAGGATTGATCAAAGAGGACCCTTCTAATCTGATTTTATTCTCTATCTCTTTTAACCAGGCGACAACATTCTCTGAAGTCGTTTCGTAACGTTGCCATAATGCGATGTTACTCTCTAAAACATCTTTGATCTTTCCATAATTACCCTTCAAGTTCTCAAGAACACTTGAAACTTTCTCACGTTCAGCATGTAAAGCTGTCATGGTCTCAACGCTCTCGACAGTTTCCAATAATTTCAAGAAGTAGTCACTATCAGTTTTTCTAGCTTCGCAATCAGCAATTCCAACAGCCACGTCACTTAGGGATGTCATCTTGACTTCGAGATTGTACTTGTCACTGCTTTGTTCAGGTTCACACCAGGCTATCTTTTCTTTATGAACTGCGACCATTCTCTGAAGAGCTCCAAATTTCTCATGGTAGAGCTTTGTCAAAAATGCTACCAAGGTTGCGTTTACCTTATCAGCATGGTTTGCTACTCCATCTCTTCTAAGCTGGAGAGCTTGGAGTTCTTTAGGTAAGCTAGATCTTGAAATTGAAGGATAAGCAGAAGCCATCTCTGTTAATTTCTCATCAATCTCTGACAGAGAGTAGTCACATTTTTCTAGCTCTTGTTTCAACTCCTGGCATTTGTTGATTCTACTCAAGATTCTTGTATTCTCTCCCGTGAGATCATCACACTTGATGATGTCTTCTCGAATTTTGGAAATCAGGTCACTTGACTTCTTTAACTCTTGACGAATGCTTTTCTCCTTATCACTTAAAGTTGAGGTCAAGGATTCCAACTTATCTGCTGACTCCTTAACAACTTTGAATTCATCATCGAGAAGCTGATTGAGAGAAGTTAGCGTAGGTATATTAGCACTATTGTTTAATTTAACAATTTGTTCTGTCTTATTGGTAATTCCTTGACGAATTACTTGATAGGCTGGAAGCTCCTCATAGTATTTGGCCAGTCGTGCTTGACCAGCTTCAGCATCTGATAGGCGTTCGATAGCTGAAGTAAATGCTTCATTTGTGTCACTTAACCATCTCGTAAGTTCGTATTTGGCTTCATCAATTTGCTTCCAGATAACAACTTGGGTCTCGGAAATCTGTGTTTTCTCTACCACGTTCGAATAGACCTTCTGGTACTCTTTCCTCACTTGAGACAAATCGGATTCAATCGATTCTGTTTTGAAAGAAGGCATCAGCGAAGCTTCTTTGATAATCTGCTGGGCTTTCGCTTCCATCTTTTCAAGGAGCTGTTTACCCCTTTTCAAAGTTTCCAGTTCTCTCTTGTATTTATCCAAAACAATTGTAGCCTGGGTTATATCGTTTGGAACTTCTTTTGCAGATTGGCACAGATTTTTGGACTCATCTATAAGAATGCTCAACTTCTCCCTGGCTTCTTGGTACTGTCGCCAATCATTGTCCATTTCGACGTACTTCCTCTTATTTTCATAGAGAAGTTCATTTACCTTTTCCCAATTGGCATCAACTGACGATAGGACTACTTGGATGTTGGTCATTGCTCTCTGATCTTCTCTTAAGAGATTATCACCTTCTCTGTGCAACTGATCTTTATTATTCACACATTGTTGATGTTGTTGGATAAGATCATTTATTTTCTCTATGGTTGGAGACAGCTTCTCACATGTATCAACTTTGTAAATAACTTCTTGAAGAGTGGTCTGAGTACCAACAATCTCTTCACTAATCTGCTGTTGCAGTTTTCTGAAATTATCCCATCTTGCTCCAAGACTTTCAAGCTTATCTCTCTTCGTGGCTAGCTCATTTCTTAAGGTAACAGCTTGGGCTTCTAGGTTATTTACCAAAGCAGATGCTGTTAGAGGTTTCCCTTGCTTATCACGTACATGGACACCTAAGGCACTATCTACCATTGGAACCTGCTCCTTCCAGGAACTTATTTTTGATTGCACACCTTGCAACTCTGATGAGATGCTTTCCAAATCAGTGATTGTGGGTTTCCTGGCTTCTGACTGATACTTGCAGTGACTTAGCTGAGCATTTGCTTCATTTCTCCAACTTAGGAGCTCAGCCCATTTTTCCAAACCCTTCTTCTTTTGTTGAAGATCGTCTTCCAGGTTCTTGTACTTCTCAGCTAAAGAAGTGTAAATTTCATCAAGTGCTTCAGCTTCTTGCGGAGAGCTCAACGCTTTCAGACTCTTAACTTCATCATAAATAGCAGTGAAGTTTGGTTGCTTTTCAGAATGCTCCTGCAGGAAGGCATGAACTGCTTGTAAGTTGGTGTCCACATTACCGATATCAACATCACTAATCTCTGCAGTGTTTGACCTAAGTCTGCTCATCCAATTCTCAAAATCAGTTATTTTTATCTGGAATTCCTGCCTTGCAAGAAGAGCATCTGATGCTCTGTTTATCTGATGTCTAACCGTGTCTGCCAATTTGTTGACTCGAGACTTCATCTCTGAAACTCTGCTTTTCAAGTTCGTTGCTCCTTCGATTGATAATCCATGACTGATATGATCCGAAACTTGAGTAAGGGAAATCAGCTGAGCCTGATGATCAGAAATATCCTTATTGAAATCCTTCATTCTAATAAGTTCTTGTTCCAGTCTGCTGACCTCTGGTGTCTGGATATTTGGTTCAACCAAGGACACCCTCTCGCTTTTCTGTAACCACTCGTTGAACTGTTTAGCATCTTGTTCAAAGGTCTTCCAAGAAGAAACCAACTTATCTAGCTTGGTTGTTGTCTGGACAGCTATATCATGAACTGAGTTCCAACGAGTATTTACTGCATCAACTTCATCAGGCGCAGCTACCTTACCAGCAATATGTTGACTTATCTGGGTGAGTTCTTGAAGTTGGGGCACATACTGATCACATCGTTTCTCGAATTCTTTAGCAACTTTAAGCATTTCAGTTGCTTGAACTAAAGTTGTAGGCTTGGCTCCAAGAGTTGCAGCTTTAGATTCAGCTTCTTCTATCCAAGGTTTCAATTTCTGAATACCAACCTCGTACTCTTTCCAGGTTTCTAGATTCTGAGCTTCCAAATCTCTCTGATCGGCAACACTTTTGTTCAAGGCCTCAACTTGGTGTCTAATCTTCTTTATATTTTCTCTCAACTGCTGAGCTTCTGGATGTTTAGCATCAGTTGAAATAAGAATGGTCGACTCTTGCTCCAGAGTCTTCAAGATCGTTATTTTCTCATAGATCTGTTTTTGCAGAATCTCAGTTTTGCGAACTCGCTCTTCAGGAGATGTAGACGCATCGATATTGCCAATGGATTGTGGAGCACTGTGCTGAGTCCAGGTTTTGAGGTCACTCAGTTTAGTTTGGAAGGTATTCCACCTCACGTTGTACTCCTTTAGCTCAATAACTTTCTTCTCAACCTTCTCCAAAGTGAATTCTAGTTTCTTCTCAGTTTCATGTACCTCTCTGGTCAGCTGAGGCTGTCTTTCTGGCGGAGTAACTTCGCACAGGCTTTCATGAGTCTCTCTCAACTTCCTCATCATATCTGACGCATCTTTTCGCAGGGAAGAGCTAAACTTCTCCTGTTTTTGAAGGTCTGATTGAATTCGGGAAGCTTCATAGTATCCAGCGGTTCTAATATTTTTCAGCTCATCTTCAGCTTGGGAAATAAGTCTCAAGATCTCCGTCTTTTGCTCTTCGTAGGCACTCCATAATTTTTCAGATACCTTCAAATTCTTCAAGGCTTCCATGCTTTGGCCATAAGTTTCGTTCCAGCTGGATTCTAACTGCTGAACTTCAGAAGAGATGAAGGTTGGAGCATGCTGATCTTTCAGAAGATCTTTTCCGCGTTGCAACATGCTGACAATATTTGCTCTCTGTTGCTCCAACTGGTTGATACGAGTTTCCTGATGCTTCACTGCATCTTTAATATTTTCTGGAGTCTCCATTATCGGAGGAACTGTGGACTGCTCTCGAACTTTGTGAAGAAGTGTACAAACTTCTCGAACTTCTTTACGATAAGTGTAACTCTTGGAGTAAATTTCTGTCTTGGTCATGGTGATTTCTATTGTTGGTATCAAGTTTTTGTAGCGAGTTATTAATTGTTCAAGATGTTTTTGCTCGGTTATTGCTTCGTGATCAGATCGGTTGGATGTGAGGCTGTCCAGAGTTTGAACCAACCACTTCATCGCCTCTCGTTGATTGTCAGCTTCGCGGCAGACTTCCTGCAAGGATAATAGAAAAAAAATTATTCTTGTTTCCAAATAAGTGCTAAATAAGATTTTTCACAGTTTTTAGTCAGAAAATTACAGAGATTGAAGAATAGAAGTGAAAGAATGAGAATGTTCACTGATATTTACCGTCAAGGTTTGTAGCTATCCAAGGAAGCAAGATAGAAAAGTATCTATTTTAGGTCTAGTTTAGATTAAATTAGGGAATGCTTTTAGAAAAAAGGACCTTAGCATATCCTGGATTTTTAAACTCAGTATCAAATTCTTGTTACCTGGAAGACAGTTTTTTCCTTTTCGAATTCTTCTAATGAAGTCACCTCTTGCAAGATAGTTCTCAAAGTGCTGTCAACTTGATCCATCCATCTAACCATTTCATTAAACCTATAAAAAAATTATTAATAATACAGATACTAAAGATACTAAGATGTTTAACCACATAAATTCAATAACCATGGTGAAAATTTAGTTGGAGTTTTCACGTCTTTTGATAATATCATTTATGCTAGAAATATTGAAAAACTACTAACTTTTGCCTGTACGCAGCCCACTGTTCGGGAACTTGACGAAGTTGTTCCCTCAGATGTTCAACTCTTTGAGCCACGTCCTCCCACAACCTCTCAGCTCTTTGAGTAGTTTCACCCAAGAAATTATCATCAGGCTGAAGCTGAATATAAGCACTACTGATTTTCTTCAAAGACTGCAAACAACGTTCAACTTGCAAAACAATTCCACGATTGACAAAGAACTCCTTATTACGCTGAAGAATAGACCCCACATCTTCATTTTTTATAAGAGCCTGCTGTTCGGAATTAATCTCCAATTCAATCTCCTTCAGATACTGAGTAAAAGCTGCCTCGTCAAGTCTGAATTCAAGTCTCATGAGATGAAGAGGTGCAAACGACAGAACCTCTTTCCAGCGTCTCTGCAGAGCATCAACAGCTTCTACAATTGGAGCTTGTTGTTCCACTGGTAAAGAATTCCTTAGGTCATGACCAGCATTCACGAGATCTAGAATCCATCTTTCGTTAACTTTTCCAAAGAAGTTCTTGTGATACTCAACAGATTGTCGATTGTCAATATGCTTGTCATTAATCAGAGTCTCGGCAGCTGAAAGCCATTCAGAGATCTGCCTCTCACACTCTCTGAATTTGGTCCAACAGCGAACAGCTTCCTGGAGTTTTTGTTCCCAAACCTGAGCAGATTGGTAGACCTTTGAAAATCGCTCATTTAGTTGTCTTAGCTCAGTTCCTCCTTCAGCTCTGTTGACATCAGCATGAGCGTCGACAGACTTGACGATGCTAGAAAACACTTTATTTTTCGATTCTAACATAGATTTGTAGTACAAACTTCTGGAAAAGAAAGCCTTGTGACGCTCAAGTTGTGACAGAGCTGAGTCTCTTCCCCCAGAAAGATTGTAACTAGCCAATAAACGTTCAGCTTCGTCCAACCAACTGGAGATTTCTCGTTGACCAGCTTCTAGTGATTCTTGCTGAACCAGCAGCTGATGATAGAGATGTAGCTGCATAGGAATCAGAGCTCGAATTCTGACAAGGGTTTCCTTTTCTTTTTTCAAGGTATTCATCATCTTGTCTACCTCATCTCTTGATAAATCTTGAATCAAGGTTTGAAACTTTCTACTGATGTTCTTGAACAATTCCTCGATGCCATCGACTTCTTCATGGAGTTCCTTCAATCTTTCTCCATATGCCTTGATTTTTTCAGTTGATGTCAGTTGAGTAGTGGAGAGATCAGCCTCTGCATTTCGTAACCAAGTTTGAAGAGTCTCAACTCCTGATCTGTAATCTTTTCTGTTTCGCAATAAATCTCCAGCATGCATGTATTGTTTTGCCTCTTGGAAGAGTCTTTCCCATCTGGAGCTCAAGTTCACGTATCTGTCCTTCAATCGGAGCGCCACCTAATCGAATATATATATTTAATTATTAGAGCCTGGTAACTTGCAAAGTTAGAGTTGTTATACTTGCAGCTATGAATATTCATAGATAGGTTGAATTCTCATTTTGAAGGAAGATTCTGAATTTAAAACTAAGCATACCTGTTCATCAGAAGTAGCAATCAGAAAACTGACAGTGTCTGAAAGCTGTTGGTATTTATCCTTCCACACACTAATATCCTGGAAGAACTCCATTTTTTCTTCTTCCGGGAAGTTTAAAGCTGGTTCAGCTTTAGCCAGCCAAGCTTCAAATTCGTCAGAAACTATCCTCCACCGACGCCAGTAAGCGACCACTTCCTCGAGCATGCTTTGCACGCAACGAAGATCCATAGATACGTTCTTCCACTTATCACCAGTTTCCCTCATGAAACGATCAATACTCAAACTTTCCTCACGGTCTGAAAACGGAAATCATGCAGCTTTCAATTTTCAAGACAAGTTTAAGTACAGTTTTTCAAAATTAGAATAACACGAAAAACATCAGGCATCTAACAAATGATAGTCTTCAATTCTCGTGAAGGGATTTATTTTAAAAATATATATAAGGTAGATAGTATTCTAATTAGAGGTTCAAAAATCAGGTAGACATTTGTCAAATAAAATAAAATTATTAAATCCTCAAATGAGTAATCGATCTTACCAACATCTCCTTCTCGTTTGTATTCATCGACAACCTGTTGCATGTCCAAGTAGGCCTTTTGGAACTCTTGAAATATTCTGTTTCTGGATACAAAATTTCTGTATTGCTCAAGCATATCATGAACCTTTTCCTCTGTACCATACTTTATGCTCCAGCCCTTTAGCTTCGTCTCCACGAGGAAGAGGAATGCAATAAGGCAACATTTGTGCTCTAGAAACTTGAGTTTAATCCTCCTCTTGGCAGCTCGAGATGGAAGACTATCGAATCTTGAGGACATATTCTCCAATTGTTCTGGAGAAAGTTGTCTCACAAGAGGGGAAGATCTTGCTCGTTGAAATTGTTCAGTTATAGCAGGCAAGTCGAGGAAGAATTTTTTGTGGTCCTCCAGTTTGTTGGAAATAATGCTGGCAGTTTCCTCTGTCATTTCTTCTGGGATGTCTTCATCTGAATTCAAAATCATCTCTGCTCGAGCCAGCCATTTTCCCAGATCACCTAATTCTCCTGGAAGGGCTGAATCTAGGAACCACAGCCATCGTAGCATCTGTAAACAAATTTTATGAACTTCTCTATGATCTGTTACTTCATTTAAAATTAATTTCTTTGAGTTATTGTTTCTCAGGGTTAGAAAGGGAACATGTTTTGTACAATTGATAAAAAATATGATTGCACTAACCTGCAATTCTAACTTCTTCCACAAACTTTGGATATGTTTCCAAGAATCCCGAGTGATGCTGATCATGCTTGGGGTATCAACCAAGCTCTGAAGTTTCTTATAAATAGGTAGTCTATCATCCACCTCTCCTTTGAAGACTGAATATTCCTGAAATACATTTTTCATCTCATCATCTCCAATTTTCATTATTATCGCCTAAATAAATACCGGTCTTTTTATCCATCTGAGCTCATTTTGTTCGTAAACAACTTACATAGTAATTAAGAGGGTAAGAGTTGGTTCTATCAAGTTGTTCCAAATGTCGGCTCCTTTCATTCAGCCATCCCAACAAGGAATCATATTCCTGCTGGATTGCAGCAAAGGAATCAGGTCCAGTAGATTTTGGTTCTGGATATTTATGCAAAAATTGAGCCACGTAGGTCATAATGGATTTTTCATCCGGTTGGGGAACATCCACGTCCTCAGGATCTAAAAGACGTGCAATTCCTAATTCCATTTCTGCAACCTGGAAGGCCGTTTCGAGTCGAGTTCTGTTGGATTCTGCTCTCATTTCAGCCAGGTTCACCAAATTGGCTTTGATGGCATCGATGATGGCTAAGAAGGCTATACCATCTCTCCAACTTGCTCCAAAGTCTCTGACTTGAATTCCCATATCCCTAAGAAAAAAATTAAAAATCAAAGAAGGCTCTAAAATGAGAGTGCATCATAAGGTGATGCACGTTGCCCTATTTTTGAAGAGCAC
>CAKNWW010348414.1:0-15065 GCA_932074435.1 Andricus kollari | reverse complement strand
GGGGAATACAAAACTTTTAAACTCGACTTGAAAGGGGCGGGGTTGGGAGGGTTCGGGGTTGAGGGTGGGCTCCCTGGTTGGGAGGCGCACTGCTCTCTGACTGGGAACTCACAACCTCCACTGGCTCAATCTTTCTCTCAAAACCTTAAAGTCTTTGAGTAAATAATACATTAAATAAACCCCATCGCCGGGTTAAGTGGACATCTTAGCTCCATGAAAGTGTCAGGGCTAAATCTTGACATGGAAGTGGATGCGAGTCGTAAGGCAAAAAGAAGGACTTGAAGGTTGAAAAACATTTAAAGTCGCGCCACGGCGGCAGAGCCAGGGGACATGATTCCTCTGGGCGGGAGCCTCCAAGAGGCTTTCCCCGGGTGAATTCTTTCGGGAATGTAGCTGATACCCGTAAAACTCAAAACGAGAACTCTGCTGAGCTAATTTTTCCAGGCCCGGGGCGACTAACTTTGTGACTTTTGCTTGACAGTGGAAAATTGGAGTAAGTAAAATAATTGCATCAAGTTTAAAAGGAAAAATAAAAGAAAGTAAGTTGTTGTAATAAAAAAGTTTATTGAGTTTGAAAATAAAGAGTCCGAAGCCAGAACCAGATAAAACAAAATAGAGATCATAGTTAAATAAAGTACAAAAGTAAAAAGAAATAACCGCTGGTATATCGAAAGACCAGGTACATCGCATTGAAAAACTAATAGTGTTTTTAGAAAAAAGGTAAATTCCCACTGTCCCTATCTACTCTCTGGCAAAACACTGTCAAGGGAATGGGCCCTAGCTGGCCAGTGCCCTGACGTGTACCGAATCCAACCTCAAAGTGGTGCCGGAGTGGCAACGTTGTGTTCCCTTACTCCTCCGGGAAGGAAGGGAGACAGCGGCTATTTGGACTAAGGTTTTTAAGGCAATCGATGTGTGACACTCGTCTGCGGCCGAGCCCATTGCGCTGTTTCTTGGGCGGAACCTGCGAGGGTTAACCCAAGGATTGCTTGGCCTTTGTGCATAGACGAGAATTTACTGCTAAGGGGGCTTGGAAGAGCATGCCTGTAGAGTGATCCACTTATTATAGTGCTCCACTAAGGATGTTCGGAAAAGCTAAACCCTGTATGGTGGTAATCATGTTGGTCTAGTCCCTGGGGAGATGCCTTGAAGGCTCGTCGGGGTCGGGATCGGTGTCTGACTCCGAGCTCTGGCTCCGTCGAGAATTCGCTGCTAAGGGGGCTTGGAAGAGCGTACCTGTAGAGTGGTGCGCTTATTATAGTGCTCAATTGAGGATGTTCGGAGAAGCTAAACCCTGTATGGTGGCAAGTCTGTTGGTCTGCTCCCTAATGGGATGTCTGGAAGGCTCGTCGGGGTCGGCGTCGGGGTCTGGCTCCGTCGAGAATTTGCTGCTAAGGGGGCTTGGAAGAGCCTGTCTGTAGAGTGGTGCACTTATGGAAGTGCTCCACTGAGGATGTTCGGAAAAGCTAAACCCTGTATGGTGGCAAGCCTGTTGGTCTGCTCCCTAATGGGATGTCTGGAAGGCTCGTCGGGGTTGGCGTCGGGGTCTGCCTTCGGAGTCTAGCTCCGTCGAGAATTTGTTGCTAAGGGGGCTTGTAAGAGCGTACCTGTAGAATGGTGCGCTTGTCATAGTGCTCCACTAAGGATGTTCAGAAAAGCTAAACCCTGTTTGGTGGTGAGCCTGTTGGTTTTCTCCTTAATGGAATGTCTCTTTTTGCTAGCAGTATCCATTGTTTGGAACTAGCTCGCTGGCCTTAAGCCGTTAAAATGGCCGCCTGAAACTTCAGCAGGTGCATCCAATGAGTTTTAAACTTCAAGTATCCCGAGCGCCGGCCTGGTCCTGCTTGCGGGATTAGGTACATGGCATTTATTTATGTATGTATGTAAATTTTTTTTTATTTTAACACAAATTTGTATACCTTTGTGTGAGAATTCATTGGAGGATTCGTTGGGTGAAGGGCGATGACCAAGAGCAGGATGATGGATGTGGTCAAATGTTGAGCTGTGGTGGATGGGTTATTAATCAAAATTTTCTTTCTTTTACAGGGGGGTGTGGGATATGGCCGAGTTTCGATCAAAACCAGCCTAAAGTCTACGCCGTATCTCCGTGGTTAGGGACTGTATGGTAGAGGGTTTAAACTCTGCCGCGAACGGAGGCGGATGGGGGGTTGGGGGCCCACCTTACCCGAAAAATTTCATTCTCCCGGGGGGCGCATGCAGCTCTGCTCTCCCCTGTGTCTTTTAGTCCGTCAAAACTCGTGGGAACAAAAATGAACTCTCTCTCAAAAACTCTAAAAACTTGCTTTGTGCGTTGTGTGAGGTGTGACTGGGTGCTACCAAGAGTTCTTGACCACAATCCCGCTGGCTCCAGTGCCGGAGCTAGCCCCAATTCACACTGCCCAAGATCTGGAATTGCCTCTGGTTTGTTGGACAGTTCCCCTGTTAGGTTGACAGGTCCGCGGAAATGGGCGCGTTGAAAAAGGTTAGAACTAGGGTTAGGGCAGGAAGTGAATTCATCTTGTGGCAACACAATTTGAATCACAACAGTAAGGTTACAGGCGAAATTAGGAACGAAGTAGTAAAGCACGGGGTTGACTTGCTTCTTATGCAAGAGCCCTATCTTTGTGCACAGAAAAGAATTGCTGGTCTAGGATCGTTGACCAAGGTGGCTAATGCCGAGGGTGTGCCCAAGGCTGCCATCATGGCACTCAGAGAAAATGTGAATATGACCGTGTTGCGTCACCTCACCACAGAACATTGTGTCTGTGCTCAGGTGACCGCACCGTGCGGCTCTTTCTATGCGATCTCATGCTATTTCCAGTTTGAGGATCCGATCGAGCCGCACCTTGACCCATAGCGATGACAAGGGCCTACAGGGCAGCTTCAACGGAAGCGATCTGCGTTTTGGCGGGCGAGGTGCCAATCAGCCTCTTCTTAACTCAGCGGGTTGCGCAGTACAACCTACGAAAAGGCCGGGACGTCCATGTTGCTGATCTGACAATTGAGTCGGATCAGCAGGGTGAAGATTCGGCCTCCCTCGTTGACCGAAAAATAAAAGATCTGTGGCAGCACCAATGGTCGGCTTCCTCGGATGGCAGGATAACATATGAGTGTTTTCCTGACATCCGAGGAAGACTCGACAGTATCTGGATTTCTCCGGAGTACCACGTATCGCAATTCCTGACTGGTCACGTAGATTTTTCTGCCAAACTTTGGCAGATGAAGCTCGGTGATGGTCCAGTGTGCGAATGTCGTGCTCCCAAGGAAACCATGGTGCACGTGCTCACGGAATGCCCGCGATTCTCCGTCCCGAGGCGAGTTCTTGAACTTGCAATCGGCTCGGAAATTCGCTGGCCAGAGACTGTACGCGAACTTCTGATGTCGGAGACGAAATTTAAAGCGCTGGCCACGTTCGCGGCGGACGTCACACAAATGAAGGAGTGTGACCGTCGCGAGCGGCGGGGACAACAGACGACACGTGACGAATGACAGATCTTAGTTAAGAAGTGGAGCCCTTAATGGCTCGGGGGCGGAACATCCACGAGGTCCCCGCTGGATGCTTTGCTTGGGAGTGTCTGGGGATGTCATTGGCATCCCCGGGCACTAACAAGCAATGCTAAACGTCCCTCCTCCTTCTGAGGCACTTTGCCTTCTGCGTACTTTGGTCCGAACGGACCTTACAGTGGGAATTTTTCCTTCCTCTAACCTTCCATGACAACTTAAACGATTTGGACTTGTCCTTTCATTCATGTTTTCATGGCTGTGCAGTGTTTTCGCCTGATGGAGGATAGAAAGCTTTTCCCTCTACTTGTTGAGGGACTTAACATCGGGAGTTATAGGCCGTATAGCCCCAGGCATCCCACGTAGCCTTACAACCACGTCATCAACAACCTTGTCCCTATCTACTAGTTGCCTTCGAGCAGTCGTGGCGAGCGGACGGGTTTTTCGTCGCTCCCGCGAGTGCAAGATGGACGACGTGAAGTCAGGCAAGCCACCTGAAAAAGGTGCACAGAAGATAAGTGCCAGAAAAAAGATTACTTTTTCGGATCTCGAGTCCAAAAAACGCAGCCCGTGCGACCTGTCACTGCGCCAGAAGTGGCTCCCGGGACGCTCTCCAGCGTCCCGGCTCCCACGTTGCTAGGCGACGGTTCCGGGCGGTGCAGGATTGCCGCGCAGGAAAAGCTGCCGACTGGAGTCTTGTCGGCATCGGCTACTATAGAACCGCTGCCGACGTGACTCCAGAGGGCGGTTTCCGGCAAAACCGGGAAGTCAGCTTCAGGTGCTCCAGGCGATCTCGCCGGCGCGGGCTCCGGAGTCGGCTTCAGCCGTCAGGTGCTCCGGTATCTGGGGGCTCTCTTTAGGCCCTCAGAGCCAGGGCAATGAATCTGGAGAGGGATATGTCCGCCTTCTGCCTTGATGATACTAAAAAGATCAACAAGTCACAGATGGCGGTCATTACCGGCAAATTCAGGGAAATGCAATCCATCGTTGGAGATCTCCTTGTCCGCAACGTGCGACTGGAGGGTCGCCTTCAGGCGCTGGAAGAAATGAAAGAAGCTAGCAAACCAGCTTCCGAGGGGATGGTAGGCGACCGCGTTATCGGTAGTAGGCCTACTATGTCAGAAAAAAAAACGCTGCAAAACAGCAGAAACCGTCACAGGGTCGTGTCGGCGTTCCATCCCCGCCCACATTTGCTCAAGCGACTGGTGGGATGGGTGCAGTCCTGAAACGAACTGCTGCAGCTCTTTCGAGGCTGGCATGTGATGCTCGGCTCCCGACGAGTGACCCTCCAGCGCATAAGATTCCGGACGGGGCTGATTCCAGCCCCTCTCCCAGCCGTGGTTCTGAGGCCCCTAGACGTGTCTGGGGGCGCCAGCGCGGCTGACAGCGGGAAGACCAAGACGGCCATCATGGCAACATTAGATCCCGTTAGGGAGGGGCTCCATGTGTGCGGGGTCAAGAAGATGAAGAATGGCGCCGTATTGGTGGAAACCACCAATAGGGCAGACATTCTCAAAATCCTCAACAACCCCGCACTCAAGGAAAAAGGCCTACAGGCTTCTCTTCCCGCTCCGCTGCACCCGGAGCTGATGATGTATAGCGTCTCAGCCGAAAGCAGCGAGGCGGAGATAGTCGCGGCGATCCATTCACTGAATGGGGACCTGTTCGAACATCTGTCCTTCGCGGAGTTTGAGCAGAAGTTCAAGGTCCGCTATAGGGCTGGCCCGAGAAGGTCCGATTCGGTGCACTGGGTCGCTACGGTCACCCCCGCGCTGCACGAGGCCATTTGTAAGAGGGGTCACCTCTTTGTGGGGTGGAGGCGTTGTGCCGTCCGCTCCATTACGCGTATAACCAGGTGTTATAAGTGTCAGGCATACGGCCATGTTGCCAAGTATTGCCGAGAGACTCAGAATACCTGTGGTCATTGTACGGCTAAGGGGCACAAAATAACATCTTGCCCCAAGAACGTGGCTGGTGCCTCTCCCGTCCTGTAAGCGCCAGGGTAAAAAGGGGGAGCACGACATACTAAGTAAGTCGTGCCCCTCTTACCAGTCGACCTTGGGCCGGCACCTGGGCAGAATTGAACTGTCGTCAATGAACAGTTCTAGACAGAAACAATAGACGTGACGGTACTGACACAGAACATTGTGTCTGTGCTCAGGTGACCGCACCGTGCGGCTCTTTCTATGCGATATCATGCTATTTCCAGTTTGAGGATCCAATCGAGCCGCACCTTGACCATCTGGGCTCAGTCCTTAGAGGGTTGAGGGGTGAGCGGTTTATTATTTCGATGGATGCTAACGCGAAATCCCCGTCCTGGGGAGGAAGTGTTACTGATGAAGAGGGCTTGGCAGTGGAGGAGTTCATCGGGTAGTATGATTTGAGACTTCTCAATGACCCTGCCCAATTAGCAACTTATTGTCACGGTGGCAATGACACTTACATAGATTTGACACTAGTATCCAGAAATATGTACAAACATACTACGCAGTGGACAGTGTTAGATGGTGTCACAACAAGTGACCATAGGGTTATCGAAATACGAATCTCTAGTAATGAGAGATTCAACCTTGGAGGAATGGGACAACCTGCCGAACTTAGGCCTGGTCGGTTTCTTTTTAAGAAGGTGGACAGGCCAAAGTTTGATGGGAGCCTTAAAGCATCGCTTGATGCAATTATATCCAAGGCCCTATTAGAGTCAAATAGTGATATAGAAGAATACGTCAGGCTAACGCAGCTCAAAAAGGAAAAAATTAATACGGTTAGACGGTTTCAGAAACTTCGACACTATGTTAGGAACACACAAAGCCCGGACATAGAAAAAGTTGAAGACTACATTTACACTACACAGGACCGAAAGTGTATCATCAAACAATACAGAAAATCAGTACACAATGCAAAGAAAAATAGTTTTAGGAAGTTTGTGACGGAAGAGGGCAATAAAAATCCGTGGGGTGTATGTTACAAACTGCAAGCTGATAAGCTTCGGGTAGAGCAGGTACACAGGAACATGAAAAAACAAACAGGGTACACGAAAACAGCAGAAGAAGCTGCAAAGGTAATATTAGATGTCCTGGTACCAGATGCCCCTCCTACCGAATCGGTAAATCCTGATGGTGGGGATGGTGGCGAGTATCCGCCTCCTTTGATGGATGAACAAGATTTCTCCACGGAGGAGGTGGCTGCAGCTGTTGGGTCTCTGCCAAATGGAAAGGCCCCAGGACTCGACTTGGTGGAAGTTGAAGTGCTGAAGAGGGCTTGTCCGATTGTGGGTGACGTGCTGGTCAAGCTTTTGAATGCGTGCCAAAGAAATGGAGTTTTTTCGGCTGTCTGGAAGCAGGGATTACTCAGAGCACTTTATAAGGGGGGTGGGAAAGATAGGTTAGATCCGCGTTCGGATAGACCGATATGCTTGCTGTCGGTACTCGGGAAGCTGCTCGAAAAATTAATCTTGAAAAAGTTAAATAGAACTGTCCTGACTGATGAGAAGCTTTCAGACAGGCAGTTTGGTTTCAGAATTGGGCGATCCACTGAGGACGCTTTGATTGACTTCAGACACATGAGTGACTCCTGCGAGGAGCCATATGTTCTAGGGATCTTCTTTGACATCACCGGAGCGTCTCATAACGTCCTCTGGTCGATTATCTTGGAGGGCCTAAGCGAGAGAGCTTGTCCGAAGAGCCTCTATAATTTGATGACAAGTTATTTTGGTGATAGGACGGTGTCTCTCTCTTGTGGAGGAGGGAAAACAGTTTCTAAAAAGACCTCTTGTGGATGCCCACAGGGATCAGTGCTTGGGCCAAGTTGTTGGAATATAGTATTTGATTCCCTGCTAGTTAAGTTGGTAAAATTAATCGGTAAAATGCTCATGGCATACGCTGACGATTTATCTGTACTTATAGCTAGTAGAACAAGATCGGGCCTGGAGAAACTGGGACAGAAGATCGTAAATTTGATAAGGGACTGGTGCAGGTCAGCGGGATTGCAGCTTTCCGAGTCCAAGACGGCAATCATGTATGTCAAATTTATACCTAAGTCTCTGAAGCCGTTTAGTCAGTTAGCAAGCATGATTAAAGAGGGACGCGTGCGAAGAGATAAGATGAGTATGCGAAGTCGCAATAAGAAATGTAGCAATTGTTCGCAAAAACATCGACCGGTAATAAAATTGAACGGGAAGACCATTAAGTATGTAAAGAGCTTCAAATTACTGGGAGTCCACTACGGAGAGAAGATGAAGGTGCAGACCCACTGCCAAGTATTGTCGGCGTCGCTGAGTAGCCTCTTTCATAAACTTTTCAGACTTGCCGGAAGCAAGTGGGGTTTGAACTGTAATACTTTGAAAGTCATTTATCAGGGAGTTTTTGTCGCAAGAGCAACTTATGCTGCCAGAGCGTGGTATGCCTTGGCGACCAATACTGAACTAGAATTTCTAGAAAGAGCCCAGCGCAGTGTGCTCATTGGCGTGACGCGGGCGTATAGAACTGTGTCAACTGATGCGCTCCCTGTAATAGCTGGTATCTTGCCGATTCGAATAGCTCTTGAAGAGTCGCGTTATCCTCAGTAAGAAGAGGAATTGAAACTAGATTTGGTGATCTCATAATTGAAGCGCAAGGTATGTCCTTCTTCGTAAGGAAAACTTTTAAACGTATTCGTACATACGGGGGATCTCAGCGACGGGTTTTGTCGGAGCCTGTTGTGGGACTCGGGATAGCGCATGGCGCTTCCTGAGGACTGGAGATCTTAGGTAGGTTCATCATCATTTCACAATCATCAACTCATCAGGAAGGTGAAGCTGTTCCTTGCTCATTTTGTTTGCAAATGAACAGGGAATAGCTAGGAGCGGTAACCTCCACGAGGTCCCTGCTGGGAACACTTCCGGGTTCATTCGTGGTCATTCGCACCTGGTCTTCTTAGCTTGCTCTGATTCCGTATTGAAACCTTTTTCATGTTTCTCTGCGGAATTTGCAAGTAATTTTTCTATAACCGTTTCCTTGTCAGAGGTTAGCTCGGGGTAAAGCGTCCCCCGCGCAGGGGGAGAGCTGCTAGGCTGAATTCGTTCCACGAAGCTTTCTGATTGCATAGATTAGCGCGGGCCTTACTTGTCCCTATCCAAGAATATTCTCGTCTAAGATGGCGATAGGTAAGGTCGTGCGTAAGCATCGCTGCGTGTATTTGGCTTTATTTTGATAATTAATTCGCGAATTATATTCAAAAAAATTGATAATATTGTAGATTCTGTGACCCTCAACACCCCTAGCGAAAGTGAGGGGTGTAAAATGCACCATAATTGCACAAAAACTGATTGTATAAAATATTGGTGACAGCTAGCGTGGTTTTTGATAGGTGTGAAGTGATTTGAGTGGAAAAGTGTTTTTATCGGGACAAAATGACCTTAAAAGTGCGGTGTCAATGGTGAAACACATGTGCTATACCCTCCTAGTGGATTTGAGGATTAATTAGCCCTAAAAATAGTGGAAAACAGTGAATAGCTGTATGTTTTTGATATACATATATCAACGTACGATATACGTATCTGGGAGAAGATTTGGATTTAAAGATGAAAAATTGGTGAGTCGAAAACTTTGATCTGAAAATAATGTGCAGTTAATTTTTCTGAATGCGTGGATAGTGAAAAATAGCAATAAATGTTGTTCATTAGTTAAATAATCGCCTGTTTGTGTGACTGTGTAGTGACCATTTTGAGTGCAGCAGCGGCCATTCGAAAGAAGGCGGTCGCTCCGCCCGTGTGACGTGGTAGGCGTGGCCACGCCTCCTTGGCAACCATCTCTGTTTCAGCGACCATCGCTGTGCAGCGGCCATAACGATCCGTCTCGGCGGCCATTAAGGACCGCCCACAAAAGTCGCAATTGCGAATTATTGCTATTCTTCAAGTTTCTAAGATTATTTAGTGCAAATTGAATTAGGGACAAATAACCGAATGTTTAAACAATGACACGTTTTTTATGGGAATTAACCTTAAATAGGGGTGTGTTCACACCGACTTTTACACAATAAGTGAGTTTTAAACATTGAAGGACAGAACAAAAGGGCTAGGCATGATCTAGACTCTTCCAATGAGGATGTAGACACTACAGAATTTGTAGTGAATTTACTGCATAACAAAGAAGAGGCACGTAAGGTGGAGGAAGACATAAGGACAGTAATGCTTAGTGACCCCTCAAGGAAAATGTCAAGTAAGAGTATCAACCAAGTAATGCTGCTTGTTGCAAAGTTGACAAGAAAAATAACAGAAGTGTCAATGAAGAATGCCTATTTAACAGGAGTGGTCAACGGCACACGAAAGGAGAGACAAGAGGTTTTTAAGAGGTTGGACCAAGCATCAGGTGGAACTCCAATGACGTTTGCACAGGTTGCAGCGACATCGACCCCAAAAAGGCCGGCACTACCAATTACACTCTCCGGAATGGCTAAGAGGATTCCAAAATTGGCAAAAGTGGTGGTAATCAAGCCACCAGAAGCAAATAAGGATGTAAAGAGTGAGGAAACGAAGAAGAAAGCCTTAGAGCTGATGAACCCAACTAAAGAAAAAATCAATGTTAAGGGCGTAAGGATGAGAAAAGAGGGGGGATTGGTGATTGAGGCAACAACAGAGACAGATCTCCAAAAAATTGTGGACAATGTCACGCTAAAGAGCGAGGGATATACTGTCACAAAAACAGGTTCGGTAAATCCGAGATTGGTTGTGTTTGACGTACCAAGGGACATGTCGGAAGAAGATATGGTAGACACAGCCTATGAACAAAACGAGGAGTTATTACAGGGACTAACAAAGGAGGAATTTCAAGCTAATTTTAAACCGCGTTTTAAAATTGGAAAGAGGCGAGAGGACTTAACAAACTATGTCGTTGAGGTATCACCAAGGATAAGAACAATCTTAATAAGGAACGACTGGATACGTATGTATATTAAGTGGCAGGCGTGCAAAATCCAAGATTTCATTGGAGTAACTAGGTGTTTTAAATGCCAACAATATGGACCTGTCCAAAGATATTGTTTGGAAAAGGAAATAATATGTGCTCATTGCACTAAACCAGGACACGTTGCTGAGGAATGTAATGACAGGAAAGCCAAAAAAGCTCCGATCTGTCCACCATGCAAAAAAGCAAGAAAGAAATGTGATCATGCCCTAGGTGACAAAAGCTGCCCTGCTTATAAATCAGCATTGGAGAGACTAATAGCCAAAACCGACTATGGACCCAGTTAGGAAAGAAGAGATAGCAGGTGGACTTCGGGTGCTCCAGTTAAACGCAGGCAGAGGCAGGAAGGTTAACACAGAAATAAGGAGCCAAGTGGATAAACATGAAATAGATCTGTTGCTTATTTAAGAACCATACACTTATAAGGGAAAAATTCATAGTTTCGGGGAAAGAGCACAAATTATAACAGGAAACAACTGTGAAGAGACCCCTTTGGCCGCAGTGGTAATTTTTAACAAGAACCTAACCGTCATAAAATTGGGACATATCAGTAATAGCCACGTGGTATGTGTACAAATAGACAATGGGAACTCATCGATATACATGATATGCGCCTACTTCCAATTTTCTCATCAAATAGAAGGCTATCTGATGAAAATACAAGAAGCGTTACATGCACTTCGAGGAAAAAAGGTAATAATATGTGCAGACGCGAATGCAAAGTCACCACTTTGGTATTCAGTGGAACTAGACGATAGGGGTGTTGTCTTGGAGGATTTTATCCTGGGTAATGGTTTATTTGTCGCTAATGAGCCAAGTGGAAATTACACATTCGAGAGTATGCGTGGAGTTCGCAATATAGATGTCACTTTATGCAATGAGGCTACAATCCCATGGCAAAAGTCGTGGACTGTGATGACGGGCTGGACATCTAGCAATCACAATGCAATCATCATTGACCTTGAACCAATAAGTAGAGAGCATGAGATAGCTGAGAGAGTGCTTATCACAAGATTTTTGGTGGACAAAGCAGACTGGTCTAAGTTCGATAAT
Source organism: Andricus kollari (assembly GCA_932074435.1). NCBI lineage: Eukaryota > Metazoa > Arthropoda > Insecta > Hymenoptera > Cynipidae > Andricus > Andricus kollari. The sequence goes on along the minus strand of CAKNWW010348414.1, from coordinate 3,573 downwards.
AAGTTGTCAGAAGAACTGGATCGAATCACGGTAAGACAATGTGAGAGCAAAATGGACATGGACAAACTGGCAAGAGAAATAAGAAGAGCATTAACGGTTGCTAGCAAGGAATCAATACCACTCAAAAAGAATAGTAAAGTAGGCGTTAAATGGTGGAATCCTGAACTAACAAAAGAGAAAAAGGAGGTGTATAGGGCAAGAAGATCAGCTCAAAAAGAAAAGAAAAATATGGTCAGGAAACAGGAACTCATTAAGAGATAATATGCGATTAAAAGAAATTACGATAGGAATGTTGAAGAAACCAGACAACATAGCTGGGAAGAATATCTCAGCGAAGCTAAAGATCCATGGCGGTACGCATAAAAGCTAAGTTGCGAGAAGCTGAAAACGCAGACAGTAATCAGTTCGGTGAGGGGAGAAGATGGCCCAACAGTAGACTGGCGAGATACAGCAGAAACGCTGCTTGATAGCTTGTTTTGCTACGATTCAGCGGAGGAAGATAATTTCAAACAACAAGAGTTTCGAAGAAAGATGCATCAGGATGTCCTGGATACGATTAATCACGAAGACCAATTTACAATAGAGAAAATAGAGGCAGTCATAAAGAGAATGAACCCTAAAAAGGCTCCAGGTTGGGATTCCGTAGAGGTAACTGTCGTAAAAAGAGCATTCGGACAAATTAAGGAGACTTTGCATACCCTATTTAATGGCTGCCTGAAGTTTGGCATCATCCCAAATGAATGGAAGAAATCATGCGTAGTGACATTATTAAAATCAACTGAAAAAGACGTAACAGATCCAGCATCATACAGACCTATCTGTCTGTTGCCGGTACTTGGGAAAGTTCTGGAAGGATTGGTTTTGGGTCGAATTAAAACTAAGGCAGATAGAAATCTATCATAAAACCAATACGGTTTCAGAAAGGGGGCATCCACAGAAGACGCTATAATTAGTTTTCGGAAACTTCAAGAAGAAAACAAAGAAAACTACGTGATGGGAATATTCCTAGACATAAGCGGGGCCTATAACAATCTTTGGTGGCCGGATATAGTGGAAGCAGTTAGGAAGATAGGATGTTCTGGAACGATAGTCTCCCTTATTCGGGACTATCTGCGGCGACGCACTGTCGTTTTCAGAAAAAATAATGGCACTGTGAAAAGGGAGACAAACAAAGGCTGTCCACGAGGATCCCTTCTCCTTCTCCTTGAAGAGAATAGCTAAAAGGGATTGGGGAATAAAGTACAGGGCTTTGCGCAACATTTACCAGGGGCTTTTTGTGTCCATCGCGACATATGCAGTCGCGGCATGGTATAACCTAGCGAATAAGAAGCATTGGAGGACAATTACGGCGGCGCAGAGACATGCATTATTAGGGGTAACAAAATCCTACAGAAGCGGTTGGAATGAAGAGAAGCAAAAGCAGGCTTGTAAGGAAGTGCGTTACGAGCTAATGAGGATTTGGCAAGAAGAATGGCGATATGCAGAGAAGGGCGAGGTAACGAGGAAATTCTTTCCGAATATACCGAAAAGAATGGGCATGAAGTGGATTGAGACCAACTATTACACGAGCCAGTTACTAACAGGACATGGAGATTTTCACGCGAAACTCAAGGAGAGGAAATTGGTGGACACGGATAGGTGTATGTGTGGAGAGGAAGACACAAGTCACCATATGTTGTATGATTGTGTACAATGGAATGAAGAGAGAGATGAGTACAAATCGTTTTTGCTACAAAGAGGAGCAAACTGGCCACAGGTAGAAGCAGAGCTGGTGGACAAAAAGATTTTTTCGGGTATGGCTCAGTTCGCAGCATCGGTTCTAAAAAGAAAGGAAAGTGAAGCGTTGGACTAAAATTAGGATTAGGACCAATCTAATATGATAGGACAAAATACCCCAGTCGCAGGGGTTAAGAGATGAGGATAATAGCGCCATGAAACTGGCACGGTGAATAGCACTGTTCCAAAGGATTGGCTGCGAGTCGTTCGGCCCAAAGGCGACTCCGAATTGTATGATTTGGAGTCACGCTACGGCGGCAGAGCTGAGGAGGTATCTCCTGCTCGGGTAGGCACCTCCACTCGGTTTTCCCTGGGTACTTCACTAGGGAAGTAGCTAAGCCTGCAAATCTCAGTATGAGAACTCTGTTAAGCTAATTTTTCCAAGCCCGTATGCGAATCTCTTGGTGGCGGTTAATGAAATGTGTTATTGAATGAAGTGATTAAAATAAGGGATTAGCGGACTTTATTAAAAGGAGGAAAGAACATTATTGTAATTTGTTGTAATAGTTAAGGCGTAGAAAGTAAGGAGAAACAAATACAAACGCTGGAGAAAGGAAATGAGGAAAATAGAAGAAGCAAATAAAGATGTTGAGGAAAAACCGCTGGTATGTCGGAAGACCAGGAACCGCGGAAATGTATAAAATATAAATATATAAATTTTGGCTTTATTAAATTGAATTGTCCCTATCCAATTTCACATCGAAACCCTCATAGCGTGGCTACCGAGTGATTTGGAACATAATTGTAAGGAAATGAGCCAGCGCGGGTAAACGGCGGGAGTAACTCTCTGCGACTCAAGGTAGTTTAGTGCCTTGACATCAGATTGGTGGCGTACATATATGAATTAACGAGATTTCCACTGTCCCTATCCGATTAAGGTACCGCCGGTGGGTAGCAGCAGAACTTGTTTAAGTGCTGTGGTCAGTGCCCTGGCCCAGTCACCTCTGTTTGAAGGCAGTGTTGTGTCACTGCAATGACGAAAAGGTTTGCATAATTATAGTGATGAAAGCATACGACGGAGCAGGTAAGATACGATGCTGCTGAATAATAGAGGTGTCCATGCACTATTTCGACAACCATTGTCAGACGATTCCAGGAAATCTGGGTGAAAGTCTAAGCGTAATGGTAGACGCTGTAAAAATCGGCCTCGACCCCGACCAGTGCGGGTGATACAACTGGGAGAGGTAACACGAAAGTGTCCTCGACCGCCACCAGTCTGGTTAACAAAGGAGTTTGTTTAAAACTGGTAGAATAGGTCGACCGGTTGACTGGAAGGGACATGAGAAGGTTGATTGGTTGACCCTTTCGGATCGCACCAATGTGAATGCCAGCAATTGGGAGAGCCGTTGTGTAAAAGCAACGCCTCGAAACGAAGGGCGAAGTGGCTCCTCGTCTAGTTCGTTGAGCACTAGTCTGCCTTCGGAATGGGCGGGGAGACACTAGGAGTAGCAACCTCCACGAGGACTCCGCTGGTAATGTTTGCAAGTTCATTCGTGGACTTGTAAATAGCTGAGCTGCTCCCCTCATCTGAGGCGCCTGGGTCTTCTTAGCTTGAACTGATTTCGTATCGAAACCTTTGTCACGTTTCTTTGCGAAATTTGCAAGCAATTTTTCCATAACTGTTTCCTTGGAAAGAGGTTCGCTACGGGTAGTGCGTCCCTCGCGCAGAGGGAGAGCGAAAGTCGGTTCGTCCGATAAAGCTCCCGAATACGGCTAAAAATTCTCAAATTTGGCCAAAGGCGCGGATCTAACTGTCCCTATCTACTATCTAGCGAAACCACTGCCAAGGGAACGGGC
>CAKNWW010348411.1:0-10891 GCA_932074435.1 Andricus kollari | reverse complement strand
TATATGAAAATTCTAGAAGAAGTTTCACGATTTTTCCACAACTGCGTTCAAAGAACTTTTTTGTTTTATTTTGACTCAGCCAAAACCTAAGATATACACGTTATAAGGTAGTTGAAACGAAATTTGTCAGTGCTAAGGCATTTCCGAATTATAAAATTGTTTGCATACATGAATATTCAAATATACATACATGTATTTCGTAGAGGTGAATTATAAAACCGATTGTGTGCCGATCATATCAGTTTATATAAGTCTTATTACTGACTTCCTTATTGCTTATTATACATTCAAATTTCACAAAATTAAAAAAATATTTATTAGTTAAAGTGGTTCTAGTAGGTATTGGCACTTTCGATTTTTTTAATGTCCCCACAACTATATATTTTATTTACTAAACGCAGACATTAGACACGACAATATTTTAAATTTTACTTTGAAATAGTATGTAAAATTAAATTAGTGCTGAATTCTTTAAACCTTAAATAACTTAAAAATATACCAATCTTTTTACCTTTCTATTTCATACGTTCTATTATTATAATTGTCAAAATACATTTTTAATATCAACAAAATAACATACAGAGTAATGTTAAAAGTTTGAAAAAATCGTAACATATTCGTGTTTGGTATCAAATTAATAAATAATGGACCAAAAAATGTAATACGTAATCATATTTCAACTTTAAATTTCATTAAAGATTGCTGATTAGCATTAATGCGTCAGAGTGACAAAACAACTTACCCGCAAGATATCCGCTCCACTAGCGCAAATCTCTTGCATTCCTCGGAAAAACCGAGGACGGAGAAAATAAGACGGAACCGAGGAATAAACGGCTGGGGTTAAAATAAAATAGGGTGATTGAAAATAACAAAATCAGTGTTATTCGAACTTGAAAAATTATAACGACGATTACCTTGGTAAGTAGCGGGTCAGAGCTCGAATGCCCCGCGCCTGTCGCGTCGCCTCTTTTAAAATCTGGCCCGTGTGTCGCCCCTCCTATCGTTCATTCTCCGGAGAAACCCCGATAACCCCGCACTCTACATTTCTGAACCACCGCTCTTTGTTTCTCGCAGCTTTCCGGCCCGGTTTCTGACCTTCGCCAGAGGGTTTTCTTTGAACCATCATTTTTACTGCTTTCGAAAATCCCAGACCCCCCGCCTGAAAAACTACCCCCACGAGATTACAGCTTTCGAAAACTAAGTTTTCCCGGCACGGCACGGTGACTCTCGTCGCACATTTCACGGCGACGGTTCGGAGTGCGATTTTTTCACACCGCTTTTACGACGCTCTGGCTCCGCTTTACATTTTAATCGTGCAAGGAAGATATACAACAAATTATTATTCGTCGCAAATACAGCCGTCGAGAATTTTCTCGAATCTCGCCGACTTCATTCGGGAAGTTTCGCAGCTCGGAACGCGTTCGCGGAACATCAAGGCACGCTCACGCCTGCCGCAGCGGCAACCCTCTTTTGATGTCCTCGGCTTTTCGGGCGGCTCGATGACACCTTATCGCCGGGCTGATTAGAAATTTACGATTCGATTCACACTAATTGGTCGCCAGTTGTTTCTTCACTTGCTATTCTTAACCTATGTTTATTACAAAGACGCCGCATCGCTTACTTCGTCATTACAATAATTTAAATATAAAATCATTATTTGCGCACGCTACAGCCATTACATACCAAATCTATTTTTTGGTTGCTTAAATCTATTCCTAATATATCTAAGAATATGTATCTAAAGTTATAGAGGCTGATTCGCAGCGTTTTTAAAGATACAGCACTAAACGCGGTTGGGTGTCGAGCAGGTATACGAGCGCTCGGGTAGACGGAGCGCGCGCTCCACCCCTCCGTCTAATAACTCCAAACTGTGTACCTGAAAAGGTTCAACGATCCTTCGAAAAAATATGTTGGATTCGCAGAGGTAGAACAGGAATAGCTGATTAGCGTATTATTATTGTAAGAAGTAATCGAAAATTAACATGTTTTCTGATCGTAAACGTTGAAGCGCGTTTGCTCAAGTTTTTTGTTTTTACGATTTTTCCAAACTGGCGTGCGTGATTGCAAGAAAACTAGACGACCAATTAAAACGAACCGAGGCTTGTTAGCTTCAGTTTTGTATTCTCTTCTGTTTGAACTGCAAATATTCATGAAAAAATTTCTAAACAACTTTTTCAGCAAGTTTAAATGATTTTTGTGTTGTTGCAAGAAGCAAAGTTTTTTCCAAACTTGAGAAGAATTTCAAATTTACATTTTTTTCGGGTTTTTCTTAGTTCACCTAGAACAGGGCTCACCACTTTTAGCAGGTTCTGATTGGCACGACAAGTGCTCGCCTACCACCAATTTTTTTCTGTCATTTTTTTCTTCGATTTCCAGGAATCCTGGAAAGGGTTGCGGTCGGTACGGTCACGGCTCGTCGCTGCTCATTATTCACACCGAATTCTCTGGTTTTCTTCTACTTAAATTCAAAATACGTTTCATTTTTTTATTTTAAACTGTAATTTACCGTGAAGTATTAGGGACCAGTCGAACCACAAGATTTATGAGGGCATGTTATCGGCCCTCTTTGACCTAGTCTCGCGACTGACACTGTCAGTACTTGCAGTCGCTGACTGCCTTTTGGTGAAACCTGACCTAGAAGAAAAATATATGAAAATTAAAAATTTTCTTTGGTTTTTCGTTAACCAAAATTTTTGTTCATAATTTTTAAACATACATTAAAATATTCTAAAAATTGTACTAGACTGGCTTTTTTTTGTCCTAAAAAAATCCTCGCAAAAACGCTTGTTTTAGGCCTCCAAATCAGGATCCCCCCTTGAAGTAGTTGAACCTTAAACCTAGAAAGACGAAATTATTCGAGGATACTTGAATTATCAAACTGAAAAGCTCAATTGAACAACAAGATCATTTTCAACCAATAAAGATGCAGTTTCGGCCAGATAGTAGAACACATAGAAATCAATTTTTTTATTTTACCCCAAACAGTCGGTCTTGCGAACTAACTTGCATTAATAATAAGAATAACGTTTTTTGAATTTAAAAGAATTTCATGAAGTTTATAAAAACTCCAGCTGGTTTTCAAGGAATTCAGAATATATTCGAAAAATAAAGACAAAACAGTCAGTTAGGTTAAATTCAAACACAGAAAGCCTCGACCATGCTTATCCTGACATTTTTATGGCACAAGCTTTCTTTACATAAACCTCTACTTATGATTTCAAAGGATTTTATACCAAAAATGAGAATAAAGTGTCAAGCTCTCTTTTAAGTTTCTTCAACAAGAAATGTGGGGAAATTGCAGAAAATGTATGCAATACCAATGAAAAAGAAAATGTGAGCTCGACCGTAGCAATGGACGAGCCTCGCCGTGAACGAACCGCCTTGTTGATCATCATGTTGTTGATCACGGTTGCCTCTGCGCCGGGTAAGTATGCTTTGCTTCGCGTCGATTGCTTTTTTAAACACTGAACGTGTCATTTCTGTTTCGAGAGAGGTGGCACGTCGCGCCCTGGCGGATTTCTCATGAAATATAACCCCAGAGGGGCAAGGGACATCATTTTCAATGCATGTTTATAAAATTTACGTTTACCACAGTGAAATTTATTCAGCCACCAATAATATTTTATGTACAAGCAATTGAAACAGGTTTCAAAGTCAATTTTATGGAATTTCAATAACTTTTGCTTCAAAATTAAGTTTCGTGTCACTGAAAATTAATGAATATGGTCTCAAATTAATTTTCAAAGCCAAATTTATGAAATTTCAGTAATATAAGTAATTGAAAACTGACTGAAATTTCAGGAAATTTCTAACAGTGCAGCAAAGCGGACAGCTCGCCGTAGCGGTCTTTTTCCTCTCTGACGCGCTAGTGCTAATTAGCGCTTTATAATGAATAGTTAAATTAGAAATCTGCTTACATATCATACTTTTTTGTCCATTACTGTTTAATTTGACATCAAACACGACTACATTGCGATTTATTCGAAGATTTAACTTCACTCTATTAGTATTTTGATTTGTTCTCATTAATTATTTATTTTGCCAATTATAACAACAGAATGTATTAAACAGGAATGTAAAAAAATAGGTAGATTTGTAGGTCATTTGTAGTTTACAGAATTTAACATAAATTAAAACATTCGAAATGTTTGTGGAGTCCATGAACTCTTTTAAAATATGCAAAATCTTTGTGAAATCTTGAAATTTATGTTAAATCTTTACTTGTGAAATCTTCATTTGAAATGTTTGTGAAATCTTTAAATATTTGGAAATCTTGGTGAATTTCAGAAAGCCTTTTAGTGTATGCAAAATATATGTGAAATTTTAAAATTTCTGTGTGATCTTTTGGAATCTTTCAAAACGTTTAAATATTAATTAATTTCTTGAGGGTTAGGCGAAGGTAAAATAAAATAAAATAATTTTTCAATCGCAGTTTTGGAAAAATCATAAATGCTATTGTTTTTCTCATTCTGCATAATATGAATAATTCTCAAAATTTGTTCAGACTCTTTCTTGAGTTTCTACAGAAAAAATTAATTTTTGTGTAAGCACCTGAAAATGAAAACAGTCTAGAAGCTCTGCATATAATTTTTTCAGCATGGAATGTTTTGGAAGTACATTTTGAACGTAATAAAGTTTTTCTATGTTAAAAAAATTATTCGTGAATTTTCGAGCTGCTACATTTTGGTCATTTTCAGGACTCCATAAGAGATAAAATTTTCCTTTCGTGAACTTATATAAAATTTCTAAAAAAAAATTATACATTAGGCATATTATGCAGACTAAGAAACAATAATAACATTTAAGGTTTTTCAACAATTTTGCGATTAAAGAATTTTGTTATTTTATTTCGACACAGCCAAACCCTAAGATATACACGTCGTCTGGCACCCGAAAGGAAACTTTTCAGTGCTATGGCATTTCCGAATTATGAAATTGTTTACACGCATGAATATACACATATTCATGCATGAATATTCAAATATGCATGCATGCAGATACAAAAAAACATACATGTATTTCGTAGGGTTGAATTATAAAATCGATTGTGTGCTGATCATATGAGTTTATATCAAAATTATTACTGACTTATTTATTACTTATAATACATTCAAATTTCATAAAATTTAAAAAATATGTAGTAGTTAATTCTATTTACCAAACGCAGACATTAGACACTACAATATTTTAAATTCTACTTTGAAATATGCAAAATTAAATTAGGGCTGAATTCTCTAAACTCCAAATGACTTAAAAATATACCAATCTAGTTACCTTTCTCTTTCATACGTTTTATTGTTATGATTGGAAAAAAAATGTTTAATAAACACAAAACGAGACGGAACCCAGGAATCAACGAGGCGAAAGCAAGCCCAGCTCGGTATTCCTCGTGTCGGGCTGAGTCACGACGTTATAGATCTAATGGTCATTAAATACCAACAAAATTGAAAAGCGGCTCTTAAGGTCGGCTCCTACGGGTTTCACTGAAAACATACATGTATCAATAATGTTCCTCATGTTCCCCTTTGTGCATAATATACTTATAAGTTTACAACAAAGAAATTACTTTTTAGCAATACAATAGAACTTTTAACCAAATAGTTGAATGTTCAACTTACAAAGACGAATTTATTCGAGGCAGTTTCGGCCAGATAGTAGAACATGAGGAAATTTATTTTTTATTTTTTACCAAACAATTGATCTTACCATCAAAGACTTAAATTTGCAATTAAGCGAGAAAAATGCCAAATAGAATAATTAATTTTTTCCACAAATTGATTGCATTTTTAAGAAAATAAGCTATCTGCAAATGAGATTTTGTTTTCAAACATATTTCTTTGACATCATAATAATTTCTAAAGCAAAATGGTACTGAAATTATTTAGAAGTGGCTAACATGCGCTAATAACCGGACTTATGTTGTTTTGGATTAAAAGAATTAAAAATAATTCCATGAAGTTCATAAAAAATCCAAGTGATTTTTAACAAATTCAGAATACATTCCAAAAATGAAGACAAAACAATGACTTGTCCTAAATTCAAACACAGTGAGCCTCAACGATTCTTAACCTGACATTTTTATGGCACAACTTTTATATACAGAAACATAAATCCTCTATTTCTTTTCACAGAGTTGAGTTTGCAGTCAAGTAGAGATGGCCCTGATACTCCCCGCCCACTTCACTGTCGCTCTTCTCCTTCTCGTCGCATACCTCAGGATCCTGAGGAGAATCCTCATCGTGCCAGGGACAGGTCGCCTCCTGGTTGGCCTCTTTCTCCTAAAGTACTTGGATACCCACTTGGAAAACTTGGATACATTCGGCTTATACCCTTCACAAATCAGAATCTACAATTCGAATTTCGAAGATACGTTTTTCCTGCTAGCTATCCAATTAGATTTCGAACAGAAAAAAATCACTATACTCCCATGCCAACCCAAGAATGTATTGTTTTAGCAGTATCAAATGGTGACATTTTTGCAATATTAGAGCATAGCGGGGTTCTTCGTGGAATATATGCGACAAATAGTGCTCGTACGAGACTAAAGATAAATATGATAAGCGGCGAAGTTCATAATTTGACACCAGATGAAATGCGATATTGTCCAGTAGGCGTAGGTCAACCAATCTTCCCCAAAAATTTTACTAAGACTTCAGCAAATAACGATTCACTACAGTCCGAATGGAATCCTCATAGCAAACGTAACCCTGGTTCTTCTTCTTCCGACAGACGCCATTTATCTCAACAGACTCCTCACGATCCTCCTCTTCATGCAGAAGCCAGGTCGCCTCCTGGGTGGCCTCCTTCTCCTAAAATACTTGGATATACACTTGGACAACTTGGATACATTCGGCTTATTCCCCGCACAAATGAGAATCTACAATTCGAATTTCGAAGATACGTTTTTCCTGCCAACTACCCATTCAGATTGCGAACAGAAAGAAATAGCTATGCTCCCGTTCCAGCCCAAGAACATATTGTTTTATCATTATCAAATGGTGACATTTTTGCAATATTAGCGCATATCGGGGTTCTTCGTGGAATATACGCGACAAATAAAGATCGTACGAGAATAAAAATAAATATGATAAACGGCAAAGTTGATTATTTGACCCCAGATGAAATGCGATATTGTCCAGTAGGTGAAGGTCACCCAATCTACCCCCACAGTTTTATTAAATCTTTAGTAAATGACAATTCACTACAGTCCGGATGGAATCCTAATAGCAAACATAACCCTGGTTCTTTTTCTTTAGACATACAACATTCACCTGACCCGACATCTCCTCAGGAGCCTCCTCTTCATGCCAAAGCCAGGTCGCCTCCTGGGTGGCCTGCTTCTCCTAAAGTACTCGGATACGCACTTGAACAACTTGGATACATTCGGCTTATTCCCCGCACAAATCAGAATCTACGATTTGAATTTCGAAGATACGTTTTTCCTGCTGGTTATCCAATTAGATTGCGAACAAAAAAAAGCACCTTTCTTCCGGTGCCAAACCAAGAACATATTGTATTATCAGCATCCAATAGTGACACTTTTGCAATATTAGAGCATAGTGGGGTTCTTCGTGGAATATATTTGACAAATAGTGCTCGCACAAGAATTAAAATAAATATAATAAGCGGAAAACTTGATAATTTGACCCCTGATGAAATGCGATATTGTCCAGTAGGCGAATATCACCCAATCTTCCCCAAAAACTTTTTTAAAACTTCAGCAAATAACAATTCACTACATTCCCAATGGAATTTTAATAGCGAACGTAACCCTGGTTCTTCTTCTTCTGACAGACGACATTCACCTGACCGGACTTCTCTTCATGAGCCTGATCTTCATGCCAGGTCCAGGTCCTCTCCTGGAAGGCCTGTGTCTGTACAAGTACTGGGAGTTGAAATAGAACAACTTGGCTATGTTCGGCTTATTCCTGGCAGAAACCGGAACCAGCGATTTGAATTTCGAAGATACACTTTTCCTGTCTATGAACCAATTCAAATGCGAATAGATCATACGAACTATGTGCTTGGGCCAAACCAAGAATATATTGTATTATCAACATCCGGTGGTGACGTTTTTGCAATATTAGATTACAGTGGGACTCTTCATGGAATATATAGGACAGATGTAAATAATTCGCGAATGAAAATAAATATTACAAGCGGCGCAGTTTATAATTTGACTGCACATGAAATAAGGTGTTGTCCAGTAGGCAAAAATCACCCAATCTTGCAAAACAGTTTTATTAAAGGTTTTGATAATTACGATTCACTATAGTTTGAATAGAGTGTCAATGGCAAACGCTATCCTGGTTCTTCTCCTTCTGCCAGACAAAATGCACATGCCCGGACTTCTCATCAGTATCCTCCTCTTCATGCCAGGTCCAGTTCTCCTCTGGGCAGGACTACTTTTCATGAAGTACCAGGATATGCACTTGGATCCTTCGCGAAATATATAAGAGAGAAAGAAATCATTTGAGGATGAAAATTAATATGATAAGCGGTGATGTTAACAATATGACATCAGTTCAAATGCAGGAATGTCATGTGAGGCAGATGTTACCCAATCTTCCCACACCTTTTCATGAAAGTTGTTGCAAATCGCGATTTACTGGAGATTGTGTATAATTAATTCAATGAAAAAATTGTCAAATTAAACATAATAATCCTTGTAGCCTGAAGTGGGATTAAAATTAAATTGAAACATTGAAACATCATTGTAGTTTTTCTTCGAATTCTACTTTTGAAAATGTCATGTCAATGCAAATAACGAATTTTCACGTAAGAGATTATGATTTTTAACAATAAAAACCTGTGGAAGAGCTCTAATTACTATAATGTACCGGCGGTTCAGGCTGTCATATTAATTTGTTAATTTTTGTGGGATCGTGGTTACCACCTTTTGATTCAAGATGTTTCCTTTTTCATCTGCCCTATTACCGCTAGATCTCAATGTAAAAAAGTGTTTTCTTTTGAATACCTGACACACTGACTCTAGTTCTCATGTAATGCATTGAAATTATAATAAAGTGGAATAGAGAACAGATATTAAAATTTCAAAGGATTCAAGAAAACACAAGCTATTTAATATTCCACTCACCCTAACTTATAGCGAAGGCCAAACTTCATTCGCCAGGGGGAAGGAAGGAGTGGGCAAGGATTAGATGTCTCGTTTTTAGGAAACGATGTAACTTGTCAGGTTCATACATTTTTTGGACGGTTGCATTTCGCTGTCAACTGCACTGGGACCGATTCGCTGTTTCTATTCTGGGTTGAGTAAGCTGATTCGAAGAATCTAAACGTCCATGTCGGTTGGAAAATGGTCGCATCTTATAAGGCTGTGAATAAATAGTGGTTCTCTTTACGAGAAAATGTTACGAGAGTAAAAATTTATTTTCGGTCAAATTGATACAAAACTAATTGCTTAGTAAAAAATTCATTATTGAGAAATTTATATATTAATTTAAAAAAAGTTATGAACATGAAAAACATCAAAAGAGGAAGAGTTTAATAAGACGAAGCTATTGAAACAATAAGAAGGACGTGTTAAGGACATTGTTAACGTTATAGTCAGTTTTCATTTTCAAAATACCTCCTTCTGATTATTTTGAAAAAGTTACGAAAAATAAGAATTTTTCAGAATCCTTTAATTACAATGGATCAATATGGGATCTATGTGAATCCACATATGATTTAATTATGGCTGTTTAGGATCCCTTAAACGCTACTGTTCACCAGAGTTCTGCTTTCGATTTCCACAATTTTTCTCGGTTAAATATTTTATCTCCTTTCAATAGAAAATTGAAAGTATTTAGCGAACTTTGTAAACATTATTTTCATGAAATATAGATATTTACCACGTTGTTGATAATAGACAAACAGAGGAACAAAAAAATATCGGGTAGCGCTGCTGGTGAATTTGGGGATTGCACCTTATGTAAGCTTTCTTCAAGGTTGTCAAGCAAATTTGCGGGATGTTTGTTAGCTGCAACATTTTACTAATGCCTTTGAATTACGATGATGTGTTTTTTCATTTATTAGGAAAAAAAAGTGAAGGGATGGAAAATATGTCGTGTGCAAAATTATGGGGCTAAGCCAACAGCCCCTGGGGCTAAGTCGACACTTGACTGCAATGTTTGAAGAAAGAAAAGGACATGTTGTCAAACAAAATTTGTTTCCACTCTCATCCTCTAATAAGAGGTGTTAGTTTTAGGTAATTCAATATGTATTTCAACTTTTGCCAAATCTCGTATTGTACAGAAACGGCTTGTAATTTTCTACAATAATTACATGAAAATGTTTACTTGGAAGTTTTTTTTTTGTTCGCTTTCCTGTAATATCCGAGGATGTCAATGGTTTTAAGGAATTTAGAATTAGCTCAAAGTGTTTCTTTAAAGCTTGCAGGATGTCAGGCAATATAATCAAATTTAAAACACTTTCATAGAATTTTAAAATATTTAAGTGGATTTAGAAGAATTTTTTCACAAGAAGTGAGAGATATCACATAGGGCTTCAAGGATTTAAAGAGATTTTTAAATTTTTGTTTGCAATTCAGTATGTTTCGATTATTGCAACCCTCATGTGAGGTGACACTTATTTCGACTATCAATCACAGTGGTGCGGTGTATCCATCCACCCCCCACAAAGGACGTTGGAAAGGGCCAGGGGTGTGAACTACATTAATTTGCCAATTTTCGTGGACTTTGAATTTTTCTGAATAAGAGATGCCACAATATGACCTACCACATATGTGACTTGTCGGGGTTTGATAAGACAATTTTTCCCGTTCATACGGAATTTACTTTGAAGGCTCATTAATCTATACTGAATTATTTTGTATTCTTTCGAATTCTCTAGTTTACTTGAATCAATGGAATTCTCTTTTTTTTTTGAA
>CAKNWW010348404.1:0-11425 GCA_932074435.1 Andricus kollari | reverse complement strand
CCAATTCGGCTCCCCAACTCTACAGCGCATGTGCTGCATCGGCACTCTCATTAGCTGTAAATGGTGCGCTTTTTTGAAACTATTACATGTGTAAATCAATTTTTTATAATAAATCATTGTGGAAATAATAACAATTAATTTTCAGAACATAAAATAGTCTTTTGGAGTGCAAGGTAAAATAATTATTTTATTGTACTCCTTACAAATAAATTATTGATTTTAAATTCAAAGGAAGGAATACCGTTTTGCACCAATGTAAATTTTAAATCATTCATAATATATTATTCTACTTTATGATTATTATATATTGTGAAAAATTGATTTGCATACTTAATCATTTCAAATAAGCGCGCGATCAACATCCAATGAGGCTGCTGGTGCCACGCATGCGCAGTCCAGTTGGGGAGCCAAATTGGGAGCACTGCTTACGACCTTACGTAAAATGCAAGTAGGCCGTTCTTGCAGGCAAGAACGGCTCAATTGTATTTAATATCTTGAGGCGGCCGTTTTAAAAAAACTTGTTTTTCTAATTCGCATGAAAATATATTTTTGAAAAACTTAGGTTTAGAATGGGATAAAGAACTTGAAGAAATGATCATTTTTTCAGACGTAATTCACGTTCAAGGAAATATTGAACTTGTTTATTTTTTCAAAAGCCTTATAAAAAGTTAAGGCCGTAGCTAGAATTATTTTTCGGGTATATCATGTACATGTTTCATTTACGACGGGGCGGTGTGTCCTCGTTCAAGTTACTTCGGCTTAGAAGCTATACAGGGCCGCAGTATTTTGGTTCTGGCGTGCCGCATTTTCCGTCACTGTAAGTATGCCTCCCTGAAATAATGATTAATAATAATAACTGCCTGAAAAGATTAAAGGGAAAACTAAAGGAAAGCTTTAAAAATTCTCTCATGACAATTTTTAAAAATTATTATTATACCATCAGGCCATTTCCCTTTCGGGGTAGGCGTGACTCACTCGGTCAGGAAAGGAGTAATGTGAGGAAGGAGGTATTGATTTTTTAGATTCATCTAGAATTCATCTGTTTTCTTGCAAATTCGACTTTCGGGGATGAAAACCTAAGTGTTTTGGTTGTTTGTTTGAAAATTATAATATATAGTTGAAAATGGAAGTTTTGTTGGAGGTTTATATTTTCGGATAGAAAAATCCTCTTTTCGAAATTTAAAATTCATCTTTTGGTAAAAACCTCATTTTATTTGAGTTCTCAAAAGTTTTGTTGGTTATTACTTTTTTTGAATAAAAAAATTATTATTTCATGTTCTTTTAAATTGATCTTCTTTTTTTTGGTACTTCATTAATGTTCTTGGTTGAATTTTTTTTGTTCGTAATTTAACCATTTGGCTCAATATTAAGATCTGGTCTTAAAAGTTATTTTTTTAAGGTTCATAATTTTATTTGAAAATTGAATTATTTCGCTGGAAATTAATTTGTTTGTTTGTTTATAAATAATTTTCTTCACTCAAAATGTAGTTGTGAATATTTCATGTTTGGTTAAAAGTTAATATTTTAAATTGATAATTAATTTTGTTAGTTCAAAAATCATCATTTGCATGTTTCGTTGAAAATTCATTTTTTTGTTGTTAAAAATCAACCAATTGGCTTAAAGTTTAACTACTTCATTGAAAATTTATCTTTTCTAGTTGAATATAGCAGGCTGAAAGATCGTTTTTTTTTTGTTAAAAATTCTTCTTTTGTAGCTTAAAAGTCAACTGTTTTCTAAAACATTCAACTTTCTTATCTTAATAGAAAATTAATCTTCCTGGATGAAAATCCATCTTCTTGGTGGAAAATTAAATTATTTGTTTGAAAATGCAACTGCTTGCTTTACTTTTTTTTCTGTGTGTTGAATTTTTTTACTAAAAATGAATTTGTTATGTTGAAAATTTAACTAATCCAGTTTTCCAACCCGCCCCTACCTCATATGAATCAGTAATACCTTAGCATTTTTAAATAAAATTAAAGTAATTTCTCGCATGAAAAAATTAATTATCAGCTATTTGAAACTATAGTAAATAAATCAAAAGAATTCTCTGCATAACTTACGAAGTACATGTTTTTTTCGAGCATATGTGCAAGTGATGGTACATCCATTATTAGCACAGAATTGTTTTCCCTCACTCTCCTGGAAATATTTAATTCTGGTTAATTAAATCACATATGCACGTTTTAAGACTAACAATATTGTAATGTGAAAAAGACAGAAGGAAAATTGTTGTATGCTAACCTTGCAATTGTAAGGATGGTCTGGCTTCTCACCCTAATAGCCATAATCGTTGTCAGGAAGCACAGGATTATTATGTGAAAAAAAAAGTTTGTTAGCATGAATTCTGTAAATGTCGACTATTTCATAATTCCGTTATTTATAACCAGCAATTTCAATTTTCTGCCATTTTCAGCCGTTCATTTTTCAGTTTTCTTAAATTTTAGACTATTGAAAATTAAACAAATCTGAAATATGAAATTTCTACATTTCAATTTATAAAAAGCAATTTGAAAAAAGCAAATTTTGTCGAATGGCAATTATTTATCTTTTTGGAAAAGTAGTGGACTCTCAGAAGTGGATATTATGAGATTTAAAACAATATTCCAACTTTGATTACCTTCTTCTAAATTATAGTGTAAAAAGATTTTAAAAAATTGAAAAAATAAGAACTTATTTTGTTAGTATAAAAATTACTATAGCTAAAAGTTATAAATTTTATATAATTAAATATTGAATTATAATTAATGAAGCTAAACTCACAGCAAAAGCGGAAACTTCCCAGAAATTCGTCAATATGGTTGCAATTGCTGTAAAAATAAAAAAGATTCAACCTATTTTAAGATTTTATCTTACAATTTCAACAATTTAAAATTACTTCAAAAATCGTTTTTTTTTTCAATCGTTACTCCATCGATCTAAATAATGATCAAACAAATTAATTGTTTTTTTAAATGCTCACCATTTAAGGAAAAAGAGCGTTTATAGATATATTTTTTGAAATTTATTCTCATGTGACGCAAATAATTATTTTGAGATTACATATAATTTTTATAAACAATTTTTCGACTAAAAGTGCTGAGGTAAATTACAGGAATAATCTCCTAACAAATATTAGTCAAGTGACTGTCAAATACAAATTTATTTTTGACATAAGTAAACATGGTTTTTCTCATAAAACCAATTAAAAATATGTCTAGAACATGATATGGTGAACGAAATAATTTTTTTGTTGGCCTTTTATAAACAAATTTTATGAACGATCTTTATACTTTTACGAAAAAAAAATTCTTTGGTATCCGATATTTATCAAAGAAGCTTCTCACACTTATAAAATTTCTAAATATTTTTTGAGTTGACTTGAATGTTTCTCAAAATTTACAAAAAATCTGCATCATTAAAAAAAGGCCCCAGAATCTGTAGATTCTTTCTGGTCAATTCTGAAAATAATTGGAATTTTTTTTTTATATCATTATTCATAAATATTATTGTCGGAATCGGTAATTTTTTTGTACTGGTTTATATATTTATAAAATTTGTTAGTTAATCAAGGTCATTATTTATTTGTTAATATGTTTCATAAGGATCACTTATTGAATAAAAACGTGGCATCTTCTACATCAATACTAAATAGGTGTGATTGTTTTCTGACATTTTTAACTTTTGGCCCACTTTTTAATTAGAGTGAAGTGATAATTAATTCGAATTAACAAAAAATTTGCTTAAACAATCTATTATTGTTGTTAATAATATTCTCTTTGCTTAATGGTAGAAAGTTACAGTTTTTTCTAGAATTTTAGAATTTTTTACTATTTGTCTATTTTTCACTTCGAGTTACTTAATTATACCATTAAGCCATTTCCTTCCCAGCTTGCTGATCAATCTCCCTAGCGACCACCCCACGTGAAGAGCCGCACAAAATTGTTATCTGTGGTTCCCCACTTGAGCCAATTAGTATCCAAGGTCTTTAGCGCTAATACTATCTAACCCAGCAGCCTTACCATTTTTTAACTTCTTAATTATATCTCTAACTTCAGTGACACATAGGTTCTCAATTAGGTTTACTAATTCATTATGTTCCATGTCGCAGTTCTGTTGTTCTATATCTTCACCTCCTAATAATTCTTTAAAAGAGTCTTTTAGAGTGTCTTCTACCCCGTCTGTATCATATAGAATTTCACCTTTGCTCTTTATCATGCCGACAAACTCTGCACTTTTACATCCCGTCATCACTTTAAATAATTGTTTCATGGTTCCTTGCAAGTCGTTTTGTGATTTCTTCTCTTCTTCTGTTCTGATTTTTTCTTTACTTTCCTTGACCAGTCGTTTAACTTTCCTCTTTTTGTGTCTGTAATCATTTTCAAGTCCATTTCTCTTCATCGCTAAGACCTGTGATGTTTAACGCTCTCTCGTACGCTTCATTCTTTTCTTGTCGGCCTGCCTTAATTTCATCATTCCACCATGCATCACCAGATTTTCTGCCTACAACAGCCGTGCCACATACTTCAATCGCAGTTTTAACAATGACATCCCGTAACAAAGTCCACGCGCCCTCTATATCTTTATTGCTTCTAATCGCCTTACAAGTTGCCTCATCTACACGTTCGTTTATCTTATTCTGAAAATCTATTCGCACTTCCAGCTTCTGTAAATCTTCAATCAGTCAATTATAGTCAACTATACTGCAGGTATTTCGTTTACACAAGGTGTACGTGTGGATCATATTATGTCGAAACCAAGTATTTGTAATAAATAGGCCCTTTTCTAAGCATAGGCTAACTAACTTTTCCCCGTTATAATTTTTTTGGATCCCCAAATTTACCTAGTGCCCTATCTGTATCGTTATCTTGACGTTGGACGCCGACCCATCCTTTCATATCTCCTAGCAGAACGATTCTTTCACCATGATAGCAAGTACTTATTGTATCATTCAAAGTATCCCAGAAGGCGTCTTTGAGTTCCCTTGGGTCGCTATCAACTGGGGCGCAGCACGCTATGATGAATAATCTTTTGATTCTTACCTTGATTCTAGCCCACAACAATTTGGGAGATACAAAATCATGATCTTTGAGATGCTGTCTTGCTTTTGCATTCACAATCAATCCGACCCCGCGAATACAATGTGATTAACTACCTACTCCTGACCAGATTTCAAAACCGCCTTTCAACCCTCCACTTTCTATGGTCTTACATTCACCACCCTTTTTCTTCATCTCAGGTACACAGAAAATATCTTGCTATCTTACGTGCATCGTTTCTCGTAGTTCTCTTACCTTAAGATCATTCACTCCTGTAGCATTCCAAACACCCAGTCTCCATTCATCGCCTGAAACTCGACCTTTACATTTACCGTTTGCATGCATTTCGTCAATCAATGTTTCAGTACATTTCGATGCTATTGTTCGTATTATTCATTGTTTAAATTGTACACCCAACTTCCAGCTTTATGCGTGAATTTAGTTTCGCGAGCCGAAAACCATGTCCCAGTTAAGAAGTGATTTTTCGTACGGTGGAGAGTTTTGCTGCAACGTCAGTTGCAGCAGTTGCAATAGTATCTTATTGTTCAATATTCAGAGACGCATCCGCTTTAAACGACTAACTGGGTTAGACTGGCTCCATTGTCATTGAATAATTTATTTAGACTGTTGAAAAGTGAATCTTATAAAATTCTCTCAAATTTAGGAAATAATTTTATACATCCTTAGTTGAAATCTGAGATTGCTAATTTTTTGTAATCCCTCAGAAATGCCTCAAAAAGTCCAAATTTTTCAGAGATACTTTGAAATTCTTTGAAATTAATAAAATAAATTGAGCAACAATTCCTAGCCAAATTCAAAGATAAAAAATGATCCCAAGAGACATTTAAAATGTTGAAAAATAAATTTGTTTCATGCTTGGAACATTAAAATCAAAATAAGTAAAATAATTGAATTGAAAAATGGTAGGTTCTGTAGATCAAAATCCATGTACTTAAAAAGCTTTTAAGAATCTTGCAATGGAGCGTCAAGGGAATCCTCATCAGTTTATTTTTCGAATTTTTAGCCACTCTTAAGTTCTTTTGGATATTAAGCCCTCCCCCTTTCCCACCACGATAATCAAAATACTTCAATTGTATAATTATATTCATAAAATTTTTGTTTTGTTTGAAATATTAGAGTTAAAATAATTAAAATAATTGAATTGAGAAAAATTATAGGGTTCAGATATATATCCCCTCCCCCCGCACGCATCATCATTGCACGAGGTGCGGTAGACTAATTATTTTTCGGAAAATATAATTAAATTCGAAATTGTCGGAAACAAGTTCGTAAGTTATTTTTACTTTTAACTATTCAATAAGGAAGGAAAATATTAATAAATTCGAAAGATATTAAGAAATATTTTTTAATAAGCACACATGTTTTAAGGCACTAGGATCAAAATATTTTAAATTCGATAAAAAATAAAACTTTAAAAAACAATTTAAGTCAGTTTAAAGGTAGTTTAGGAATTTTAAGAGTTGAAAAGAAACTTAAAAATATTTTATAAAGTTTCGGAAATATTTTGAAGTTTTTAAATATTTTGATTCCCTTCTAAATTTCTAAAATTCTTAAATATCTTTTATACCGACTCGACTTTTTTCTAAAATTTAGAAAAATCTTTGGAATTTAAAGCAAAATCACCCTCATATCTCCCAGGTTTTCCTCGATATTTATAGAAATCTGTTGAAATCTTTGGGAATCTTTTTAACTTATTTTATAAATTAAATTTTTCAAATAAAAAAGAATAACAAATTTTTTTAATGAAATAAAATTACTTATTTACAAATTTTAATTTACAAAATTGTTCGTGAAAGAAGAAAAACAAAGTATGCCGGAAGAAATTAAAAAATATTTTTCAGGGTGCATATGTTCTTCAGATATTTTAATTTTTAAATTTAATAATATATAATAAGCTTTTCTGGTTGACTCAATTACCAAACTCCCGACTTTAATTGAGGTTTGGAATTTTTCAAAAAAAAGTTCATAAATTTTTTATTTTCCTTAATATTGAACTTTTCAAGAACAATGGAAAATATTTAAAAATATTTTTTAGTATGCATACATTTCTTAGAGATATATAGTTTTATTGTTTACTAAATTGCCAAAGTCGCTACTTTGGTGGAAGTTCGGAATATTTTAAAAACAAGCTCATAAAGTTTTCATTTTTTTTCAACTTTTCAATAACAACTAAAAATATTTTAAATAGTTTTTAGCTTGCAAACATTTATCAGACGTACATTGTATTATTGTTTACTGAATCATGATACTCGCGACTTTGGTAGAAGTTTCAAAAACAAGTTCATAAAGTTTTAATTATTTTTTTAACTTTTGACTTTCCAATAACCACGGAAAATATTAGGAAATATTTTTAAGATGCATATATTTTATAGAAGTATATAATTTGATTGTTTAATGAATTATGAAGCTTGCGACTTTGATAAAAGTTCGGAATGTTTCAAAATCAAGCTCATAACGTTTTTTTTTTCACTTTGAACTTTTTAATAACATATTTTGCTGATTTGAGAGTAAAAATAATTTTTAATTCAAAATAATAACAAGCGTTCTAGGAATTCTAAAACTCATAAATATCGTTATAACTGACTCGAGTTTTTCCTGAAAGTTAAAAACAATTTTTAAAATTAAAGAAATTACCCTAAAATATTATATATTTTTATCGACCTTTCTAGAAATCTTTTGGAATGTTTTGAGACATTTAAAAGTTTTTTTTTTATAAATCAATTTTTGTAAATAAAAAATCATTAAAAATTTTTCGAGGAATCTCACAAATTGTTTTCCCCTTGAAATGTTTCAAAATTATTAGAAAGCTTCTAATTTTTTTTTTAATTTTGAAAAATGCACTTTTCCAGAAAAAGTACAAGAGATAAAACAAATAAATAAAACAAACTAAATTGTATCTTTACAAATAGAGGAATCGGCATTTCTTATCCAATTTGTTTTAAAATTAAATTTTTTTAAAAATATCATGGAATAGTCCTACAGAATTCTTGTATAATGAATATTTAAAATGATGCTTACATCATAATGCTATAAAAAAATTTCCGCGAAGAAAGAACAAAAATATTCTATTTGTTAACTCAAATTATGTATAGCGAGGCTAAATTCTTTTAGATATATTCAATGAAGATCACTTACTGAGCAACAGAGAAAAAACTATTGTAGCCCTCATCTTGCAAAATTGAATAAGTTAGAAGACAATTTTTTGGATATGAAAATTGAGAGAATGATAAAAAGTGTTATTGAAATTGTCATATATATACCAAAATGTTTATGACGCGAACACGACATAGGAGAGAAAAATGCGCATATTTTTATCTTTAATGCTTTTTTGTTGTTGTTGAAAAGACAGACGGTCTACCCCCACTCCTCGGCCGTCTCTCTAGACTTGCGCCTACCCCCACCACGCGGCTTGCCACCAACACTACGCCTGGAGGTCAGTGACCCCAGCCGAGGGAGGGGGATATGTAAGCTGTGGTAGGGGTATCCCCATGTGACGGCCCCATGCCCCGGAACTATGGGGGCAGCGGTCAGACTACTCCCACGCCTCAACTGTTTGTTTAAAGTCTAAGAATGGAAGATAAGGAATAGATAGAGAATAAATGGAATTTACGGGAAGTGTATACTTGTGCAGGTTTGATGTAGTTTCGGAAAGACTATATGACGCAATATTTAAATGCTGTACTTATGGCATCTACCAATCCCGAAGCAACTAGCACGTGTTCGTCATCCACTTTTGCTCCTTCTGTCCTAGAAGGTGAACAAGAGCGGGATTTTTACGCGAGACAACATCGTTCAACACTGTTTTTTGGAGTGAGGTGTCTAGCCGTGGATGAACTTACGCGGCAGACGGGACAGTTGCAGATACATGATATAAAGGACAGTTGGAGATGAAGGACCGCTGGATACTTTTTCAGAGCTACCAATCGTTGCAGAATGTTATGAGGAACAGTGTTGAGGGACCAGATGAAGGTACAAAATTAAGAGCATGGTGTAGTTTGCAATTTGCCTTTTACCGTTATCATCCAGGGAAGAAGAAACTCCCACCAGCCCGAGGGCCACCGACGACAATGTGACTAAGGAGGTCTTCCGGAGGAAGCGAAACCGGACAAAGGTGTCTACGGGGAAGGTCCGTTAAGAAGTGCTCTGTCTGTCCTCAAAATACCAGGGACAAACAGTAACACGCCCATTGACTGACCTAAGGAATACCACCAAACAAGCGGTACTCAATATCCGGCCACGCCAAACACCTTCTCCGGCAAGACACCAAGCGGTCGGAGCTGACTAGCCCACCGCAGCCGCCGACACCTCCAATCAAGTCACCGCCACCGCTGACGACGCAGAGACCGTCGCTGACACCGCCACCATCAACGCCACCCTCGACGCCGCTGACACTTCCACCAATACCAACACCGCCGATTCCACAACATAGCTCAGGACACATACACTGGGGGTGCCATTGATAACGGTTCCCCCAACTCCAGCCACCATCCCGGAAACAAGCATCCAAAGATTGGATATTATCATCACGTTTCCAGGACAAGTGTCCTTCCGGGTGCCCCTAGGAACGCTTCGTTGGCGAGGACGATAGCAGGGAGTCGTGCCGGGCGTACCAGGGAGTCGTGCAGGCAGTCGTGCCGGGTGTGGCGCACCGAGTAGATCGGCGAGCTCTCGCCCGGTGAAGACTCAGGCCTTTCTCCCTACCGATACGCGCTCTCATGGTAGGCAGTGACTCACAAGACTCCAAGCGGAACGGTGTATGGTTTCGATTACCAATGGGTGCTCCCATGGTAATCAATCCTAGCACAAACGGTAATTGATAGGCGGTCCCATAATTATCATTCCTCACCTCTCTGTAACGAACTGTCACGGTTCCTCGTAGCACCCCCACCTTCCGCCGAGTCACCCCGAAACATGTCTGCTAGCTTCCGTTTTTATGAAACGATTATTGTAATTATTGCTCTCCGTCTCCGTTTCAAGACAACCGTACAACCGCTAGAACATAGACTCGTACTTAGTCACATCGCATCCACACCACACGCACACTTGAATGTATAACAGCGCTTAAACACTACACTCACACGCAAAGCTGTCCCGCCGCACTCACACTGAATCACAACTCAAACCATGCACACCACACTCACGTTACAATTCCACAGTTAGTATGTATCTTATAGAGGAATAAACCATTTTTTGTTACTTTTAATACTCAAAATAAAACTGCCTTTTAATTGTCTTAAAAACCTGACCCTGGCTAGGCTGAAGCATCCGCTAAGACATTAGAAAGGAATCCGGGAAAACTGATGTTTCATGTCAAACGTAGAAGTTGATTGGGTAGCGTTGTATGTCAACGAAATTACCGAAATCAATTCTCGCAAATACCACGGCGGCATAAGCTAAACCGCTTGCATCGCCGAATGTATAAATAGACAACCGTCCGTTTCCAATTTTTCGCGGAATTTCATTTTCTTTTAATAACGATAAATCGTCTATCCAGGCTAAAAATTCGCGACTGCGTTTGTCATCAATTTGCTTGTCCCAGTCTATATTTTCTTTCCATAATTGCTTAAGCCAAATTTTTTGCTGTAATGATTTTCGACGTGTCAATATCTACTACAGTCGGATTAATAGAAATCGTATCCTTGCGTTTATTCCAAGAGATTCCTAGAACAAGTGAAGATTCTCCCTGTGAAATATCTCCTGAACTTTCCCAACCTCGCAGATCAAAACCTCCCATAGCCATAATCGCTCTGGCTTCACGGATAAAACCCTGCAATTCTTGTGTTGAATCAACGCTAGTCACACAATCGTCGACATAAAATGACTCCCTCAATTTCTTAAACAAAATTTTCTGTCCATGGACACTCGCCGTTCTCTTTCGCTTTTTCCAAAGCTGCTTCTAAAAGCAGTTCGATTGTCGCTGACAGTAAAAAGGGACTACACGATAATCCAAAAACCACTCGGCAATGTCTATAAACAATTATTTTGCCATCTACCTGCCACAAAAAACGAAGAAATTCTCTATCAGCTGGATTCACGACAATCTGTAAAAATGCCCCTTTTATATCGGAAATAACACCAATATCTTTTCGTGCTATTCATTTTTATGACCGGACGATGCGGCAAATAGTAACCTACACGCGAAATCTCACTGTCGGGAACCCTTTCTATTATCTTTTCGGTCAACCATGATTCAAAAACGTCATTATAAGCTAAAAAAATATTCTGCTTATTAACTTTTCTATAGTCGTTTTTAATCTCTGTTGAGCTACGTCATAATTTTCAAGTAAAGGCGCGTACTTTTATTTTTTAGAAAATCATCTTTACTTTGAATAGGATCCGCGATACCGAGAACGTCTAAACTCCAAAGATCGGATATATTGGCCTCTTG
>CAKNWW010348401.1:0-19943 GCA_932074435.1 Andricus kollari | reverse complement strand
AATGCAAAAAGTTGTTATTATAATCTTGTAGGGCTCTCAAAAACAAACTTTTGCTCTTCGCGCAAATGTTCAAATCTTGAAAAAAGTGGTCTGAAAAATATTCAAAATGTGCTCAGTTTTTGAATTTTTATCCAAAATTGCTGGTTAAAAAACTCGTTCTTTCTTTTAGGTCCTTCAAAAAGTTTGCCAGAGCACAATCCAATCTGATCAATCTTTCGAAAGTTATCGTGCCTACACGATACTACAGACTACAGACAGACAGACACTCACGTAAAAATCGTTTTTTCTGACTCAGGGGGTCTCAAAACTTGGAGATTGGATGAAAACCGACTATTTAAAGTTTTACATTACACCAATACCTTCTCATTAGGATGAGAATGAAAAAGGTGGAAAAAGTACAAAATTATTGTCGCTTTTCCTCGCTTTCAGCAAATACTGCAGCTCCTTCACTCACATGATTCAAATTAATGTTTCAAAAGTTTTTGGTTTATTTTTTCCATCGAATAACGCAACAGGTAAGGTTTCACTTTGACGAGAAACACTTCTCTATTTTTTTTTAATCAATGAATGTCACAGAAGTTAGAAATTATTGACACTTCTCATCATTTGACACATTTTTAGGAAAGTTCTTCAACGCTGACATTTCTTTGACGTTTGTTAGCAGTTACGTAACACAGATTCTGCGGGAAATCGTAGAGAGGAAGCTTTTCGATGATTAAGGTGTTGTATTATTTTAGGCTTACTAAGTAATTTTCAAGAAAGAAAGTTTGCTGGATTTCGCGAATGTTCAGTTTTTTGTTAGTCGTGTCACAAGTTAGGTAACAGAAATTCTGATAGCAATCGGAAAGCGTAATTTTCGTTGTTAGTGAATGTGTTTCTTTTGATTTTGCTAACATGCTAAAAGCCGATAATACCAAATATAATATTTACAAAAAAATGTTCCGAATTAAATTTTTTTATTAATTTTGACTCTTATAAGCGAATATAATTTTCTATTCGTACCCTATACCTATATACCCAACCACACGCTACTACTTTCCAACGGAGCAATTCTCGCCTACCCTTAATGGTATAGTAATAATACTAATCTCCCAACAATTTTAAATTAGATTTGTACACTTTCGAGGTTGTTCAAAAACATGCAAAGTAAATGCAGCCTACTAACCTCGAAAATTTTAATATTACAGTTAGAATTGATTTTTCGAATTCTCGAACTCAGCACTTCTGCGAAATAGCGAAAAAGTTAAAAAATAAATAAAAGACTCATATAGAATTCCTTGGACACAAAATATGTATTGAAACAATGTTCTTTCTGTCAAGGCTTCAATTATTCATGTACTCGACAAACTGAACAAAATATATATATGGACAAGAAGTATTCAGTCAGAAGTTTAACGTGGTCAATAAAAGGGGCGCCTCGTGCTTGACATCAATAGTGAAAAATTGTATTTATACCGAAATTCTGCATTCTATTATGTGATATCAAATTGTGAATGTAAGAATAAACTTGGCGCTTTTGAGTTAACAATTTGATGGAATTTTTAATATAATCATCAGTGAAATTATAGGAAAATATCTTTTACTTCCTCAAGGAGGAAGGTTCATAATGTTGCTAATTTTCGAATTAAAGCAATATGTATGTATCCAAATTCATTCCAGTTGAAACATATCTAATGTAATATTTAAAAAAATTACCTAGATTTGTGTGTGTATCACACTTTTCTTGTCGCCTGAATATCTGAGGAGTGCGTTAAAGCTATTTTCTTTTTTTCATGTTTAAAGAGAATATATTTGCAACAAAATCAAATAAGTCAGAAACTTGACGTATTCGCAAAGTGACCACGATTCCATGCGCTCATCCTTTGGAATATGGAGTTCCTTAAATTAATAACAGCGATCACTTTAATTAAAACACTTTTTCTTTTTTTCATTATTTTGATCTTTGCTGGATGTAATGCTAACACAAAAGACTTGCAGTGGTTCAAGAGTTTAATGAGAAACGTTCTGCAGAAACGACGGGTATACCAAGCTATTTTGATGTTCAATCAAAATGAGGAGAAAACGGATCCTGCAGTGGAAATCATCATTTTGAAAATTTCAAGAAGTTTCCCGGTTACTGTACTCAGTTTTCAAGAAATCACAGAAGAAAAGTTACAGGAAATGAGTCTTTCTTCCTCGTTTAAAAATCTTGAATCAACAACTGTAATCATCACGATTTGCTCATCAAGAAACAGCCAAGAGTATTTGTCTGCGCTGCATGGACCTTTAAACCTGATGAGCAATATATCAAAAGTCAAAATGCGTCCAAAATGTGTACTCATTTTTCTGAAAGAAGAAGAACGTTCCAACTACCAGAAGTTGCTTAGCTACATGTGGTCTAGACAGATTCTGGACGCTACTGTTTTAGAATTAGTTTCAGCGAAATCAAGGAATGGAAGTCATCTCAACAGTCCTGGGCTTGGATATGCTACATTTCATCACTTTAATCCATTCACGAACAGTAGTTTCAAAGAAAAGTACTCCGATAAAGCTTCCTGGTTCCCGGATAAGACTGCAAACATGTATAGTTACCAAATAAAAGTAGGAGTGGTTTACGATCCAACAGCCATGATCCTACATCGTAATCCTACGGGAGATTTAGTAGATGTACAAGGACGAGATCCTCGCCTGATTAGGACTATAGCACACAAACTGAACTTCAGGATTTTATGGATACCACCAAAAGATGAAAAAAAATGGGGTTCAGTGAGTTGCAGTAAAGAAAGCGCCAGAGGTTTAATTTACAGTTTGGTAAACCATGAAATACATATGATTGGTAACCAACGCGGAATTTATGGTGCCTGCGATGAAAGTCTCTTCGAAACAAGTCGAGGTAGCGTCCCTTTTAAAATCATTGTCGTGGTACCAGTTCTTCAGGGGAAGCCTCTGTTCCTAGTAGAGTGGAATAAGATCTCTTATGCATTTGCTATTGTGGGTCTGATCATCCTCATCTGGATTCTCTCCTGTCTTTTGAAGTTTGAGAGATCCAACTGGCGATTTTTATATTTATTCCAGATTGTGCTTGGATGGGGAACACCCCGTGAGCCTCGGAATGCAGCTGAAAGAATCGTGTTTGGATCTCTACTTTGCGCCTGCCTGTTGTACTCCTCTGTCATTTACACAGGATTTGTCCATGTAGCGATTCGCAAAAACTCTCAGATGGAATATGTGACTCTGCATGACGTTGTCGTATCAGGTATTGCATTTACAACTGGAAAATCTTATATTCAGCATTTTTACCAAAATTCTGAAGAAGATCTGCGGATTTTAATGAATAGATCTATTCAACTTCCGACAACGAGAACCACTTTATGTCTGAGCAGGGCACTCAAAGATAGAAACACTTCTTGTATGGTAAGGGAAGATTTAGCGAAAAGTTTTATGGAAAATAAAAGAGATGACTGCGGAAACCCTGTGTTGAAGATTCTCAAGGAAAATGTGATTTCCACTTCCAGCACGTTTGCGATGCAACCAGGATTTCCAATTGCAAGACGCTTCGATAAGCTAGTACTCAGATTATTAGAATCTGGGTTAACTGAAGTTCGGAGAAAAGAAGATTCCATAGCTGAAACGATAGTCGGAAAAGAATCATGTTCTGCGATAGAAACGCCCTCAAGATTGTTATTCTGGCAGGTGATCTGTACCCTAGTTTTCGGATACACTTTGTCATTTTTCGCCTTTTGCTGTGAACTCGTTGTAGACTTCATTCGACTTCATATGTGACGTGCAATAATAACGCTCGGAAATTTTTGTCGATGGTTTCATTAAAAAGAGCAACTCAAAAACTTTCGAAAGTGGTAAAAACCTCGATTTCGATTTTTTTAGAGTAAGCCCCCTTTCTTCGGCGCACGTCACATATATTGAATAGAAATGGCGAAATTGAGTGATAGTGTTGATGCGATTAATTGTAAAATTTATGTCTATCTATGTAGTAAACAATAATTATTATCTAATATATCGCAATATCTTATTATTATTTTGGTAATTTTTTAATATTAAGTTATTGTACATAGAGAAAAGAAATGATTGGTAAAGGTCCAAAATCAAAATTGTGAACCTCTTAATACCTTATATTTGACCTACTTCGAGAAGAATGACTTTTGAGTTTTCGCCGCCAGTTCTATGTACTCGAAAAATATACCCCCCAACTGCCCGATTTGCTCAGGTTTTTGTTCAAAAAATTTGGGTTTAAATAATTTTATTGAAAATGAATTAAACACACTTTTTCACACAATTTTTTAAGGTTCACTTATGGTTTCCTGAACATCTTGATTCTATACACTTGTTCATGTAGTTTTTTTCAACATTAATGTTGCAAAAATTACTTAATGATGTGCTTAAGTTATCCCAAGTTTAAAAATAAGCATTTTTAAAAATAACACAAAAGAACATTCTCATTCGTTATTATATCTAATTTTGAAAGTGAGCTGATAAAGAACTTTCGAAAAACTATTTCTGGTAACTAATAAAAAATAATGTTGCATGGCTCATTGTATTGCTTGGACGAGTCTCCACAATGGTCAATAGTTTTCATTGATAAAATTTGTTGAAAAAAAATGTAACGAAGAAATTTGTGGACAATATTTTAAGAAATAAAATGAGACCTAGGATTAAATAAGAATTGTAGCTTTTACCTAATAGAAAGCGAAAGCATTAAAATATGAAAAATATTTGTTAAGTAGACAATTTAAACCTGAAATTTTCTTCTTCCAAAATTTTTTCTTCCGAAGTAAGTTGCAATTAACAATGGTAATATTTTTCGCCATTTAAATCATTATTTTTATCCACGCTCATTTCTGAACTTGAGACAACTGGTCTACATCCTTAAGGACCTAAATTATTAAACAGTAATTATTTAATCCTGAAAATATTTTCAAAACATTGGTTCTAATGAACTCAAGGAATCTTTCGTATTCTGATATTAGCTTTAAATTATGTAAATGAAAAAGGTTTTATTATGAGAAACCCATTTTCAAATCACTATGAAGCGCTAAAAAATGCAATGCATATTTTTTGTAATTCCTTAGTCAGTTTTGAGAATTAGTAGTGCAAATAAGCCCTACACAATTCATTAATTTCTCTGCAACACACTAGAAAAGTAAAAAAAATTAATGTTTTTTGATCTGGATCCATACGATTTGACCAAGAGGACCTATTTGTGCTAACACAAATAGGGGTTCAGAATAATGGAATGGATCATTTGATTAACCCCAACTTATAATATAATACCTAAGTATTGACGACAATAGATTGAATTGAAAAGTCAAAACATTATGTACGATATAAAAATTGTGATGATTTTTCCTTGGATTATGTTATGTTCTAATATCAGAAGAAATAAGTTGTGAACATTAAAAAGTTTTTATGCTTGAACAATGGTCAATAGATCAATTATATTTTATGTAAATCTGCCTTTAAAGTAAGTCTGGGAAAACTAAAATATAGAAGTTATTCAAAATTTAAGAAAGTGTTGTTATTTACACTTTTTTGCAATATTTTTTGGATGATACAAAATACTTCAAACTAGTATCATTGGACGCAGAAATGTTATATATTTCATCCTACGTTGCACAGGTATGTAATTTGTTTTGTTATCAAAATGTTATGAAGCTAAAAAAAACAAGTAGTCGCATGCTTCTCGACGACAGCCTATATTTAAAAACTGTTACTAAAAAAAGGTAATTCTACTATTGAATTGTTATTGCTATTTTTAAATATATTTGTTTCATTTTGTCATAGTTCTTGAAATTGTAAACACAATTCTTAATATTACTACAAATTTTTCAGCACAAGTAAATACTTTGATGTTTACAAAACATGAAAACAATTGAAGTTATGAGAAACAAAGCTATTTGTTTAACCTTGTAATCCTTTAACAAGAAAGTGGTTTTTGAAGGCCGGACTCTTGTCACTTAAGAATAACATTAGAGATTAATGCTCTCCCTCAGACGAAACAGGACAGGCAATTTCCTTATCCAAGATTTTAGAGCAGTTAGTGCAGTTCCAAGCATTCTGTCTTTTGTTGATACTTTCAAATGTCCTTCGTCACTCAATGCAGGCAAGTCATATGTGACAATGCGCTACACCTGCCGAAGCTAGAGAATCCATCGCCCTGTCACGTCCTGAGCAAAGGCGAGGGTAGAATGGAAAGTATAGAAAGAAGAAGACCAGTGTTGCTGATTACGTCAGGTTGATAAGGCCTACCAAATTACTTTTTGTGGGTTTCTTTCTCATTATCAATCCCATGGGGATTGTGTCAGTATAAAGTGTTTAAATAAAGGGTGTAGATTAAATAATACAATGTTTATCAGAGACAAGAACAGATAATTATTCAATTGGTATAACAAAACTCACATTTACCTTTCTACTCTAGAAAGGGCAAGAGAAGGTTGTAGGCTGTCGCTTGCGTCTCTATATTCGGAGGACAATGGCGAGATCCTCTTGCAGATTTACTTTGGGTGGTTGCGAAGGAATTCACAATCACAATTCACCCATAGAGCGATACAGGGTACATAACAGATACCCAATCCACTCATAAGTTCATTTTCACGAAACGTATAACCGGCGGACCTTATCTGAAACCGAAAATCAATTACTTTTATACATATTAGATTAACTGCCCACGAAAAAGACAGTTTTCACCATTCTCACATCAACACTTGACATTTTGACATGAAAAAACACTACTTATTATGAAGAATTATTGTATCGGCATTAGGGTCTTATGAATATATTTAATTAAAAATTAGAAAGTGCATTTCATAAAAGTTAAAATTGGCAAACGTTTCGAACACGTTGAAAAAAAGGAGAACACACGCAACAAAGTTCGAAAGGAAGTTATTGAAAGAAATGAGAGAACCGAGTAAAAATTATTATTTAACAGACTTCTGTTAATATAAGAGTAAAGTTTTCGACGTAAGAAAACATAGAGACATCCGCTCTATTTCAAATCAGGAAAAAAACTGAAAAATCATTCTCAGAGGTCCTCCAGTTTAACGACCTACGAAATCCGATAGATAGATGCCTTAATTTTTAAACGGCTGTGGCACTAGAACTGGCTGAAAATGGGAGGCCCGGTCGCCGGTCTACTTGAGGGAGCGATGACCGTAGTGACCACGTGTTCTTAGAATTTTTTTCGCTTTTTTTTCAACGTGTTCGTGAATATTGTGTCTGTGAATCTGCACCGAAACGGGAGAGAAAGGCCGAGAAAGTGGCGGAGAGAGAAGAGCTGCACGTCTAAAAACCAGTAAAAATGTCACAGACCGATAAAACACTATAGTGGGACTTCGATGCCTGAAGTTGATCGGACCTCTCTTTCTACCATGTGACATAGACAGAGACGACCCGCTTGTGTTCCAATGACGAGTCTTCGTTTCGAAACGACCATACTTTGTCTATCTCTGTTTATCCAATACTTCTTCTTCTTTGCTTTCTTTGTCGAATCATAGAGCCTATTGGTAGCTACGACAGCGCCATTAATTCAGAAGAAATTCCAATTAAATATTAGCAAGAAACATTATAGGAAATCATTAATTTTAACCCGTAGTATAACATTTTTGATCACAATGAATTGATATTTACTGCTATTGTTCATAAACATTGCTCTAATAACTTCGCGAGATATATTCGCGAGTCAGATGGCGCTGTTGTCCATGTTAAAGAGAGGCTTATTTGAATGCATTAACTAATCTGCAGTGGGACTCCGGGGACGTCACGAAGTCGAACATCGAAGGACCTCTTTTTCTAACGTGTGGAGATAAAAAAGAGGTCCGTTCGATTTTCGAATTCATAACGGCCCCGGAGTCCCACTGCTGATCAGGCCCCTATCGGCTTCAGTTGGCTTTGGAAATGAAAGCCCCACTGTTGGTCGACGTGAGCTCGATATCGTGCTTATTCCCTATATGTGTGCTTCCCACTTCGAGTGAACTACCGTAACGTCATGACGCACTCGCAGCCCGCGCAGCTCCCCTCAACCATACTCGTGGCACGGGGTCAATTCTCGGAAGGGATATAACCGGTGGCACTATGTCCGAATTTGACTGTAACATTTTCGACTTTATTGAAACAATAAGGATTCAATGTTATGAAACATGTAAATAGGCAACGTCTCCTTCAGTTATACCTAACTTATTTACAAGTTATTTCTTTAAGATATAGAAAAACATTAAAGCGCAATGCAAATTTTTACTTTTTCAAATAAGATGCAATTAAATTCATATCATTATAATGTTACTTCTTATTCCACACAATTGACCAAGCCCATAGCAATCGCCAATGACCGCTTAAGTCGATACGATTTTAAGTCATCATTAATTTAAAAGTAATATTCACACCAATTGTCATCTGTGTGGAGTTGAAAAACCATCGTCGTGCCTCTGATCAATAATCCTAATTTTTCCATAAAAATAAGCTTTGCGAAATTGTGAGTGTAAGACGACAGGGTGTTTTAATCCTAAGGTGAATCAGTGTAACATTTTTCACTTCCTGAAGGAGGAAGGTTGATGATGTTAACAATTTTTGAATTAAAATAGTGGGCGTGTTTTCAAGTGTATTACAGATAAAACATCGAATATGATATCTAAACTAACTTTTCAGATGTATGTGTATCAATCACACATTTTTTGTCGCCGTAATCGTTGATGAGTGTGTTTAACTGATATTTTATAATTTAAATATTTGTGAAACGAGATAAATTGCTAAACACACTTTATGCACACGAGGAATTTTTTATATGCTTAAAGAGAATATATTTGCAAAAAAATCAAGTCAGTCAGAAACTTGGCCTATTCCCAAAGTTACCACGATTTCAGTTCGAGCTTGTGCTCATCCTTCGAAATATGGAGTTTTTAAAGTTAATAAAATCGATCAGTTTAATTGTAGCACTTTTATTTTGTTTCCTAATTTTGATTTTGGCTAGATGTAATGCTGAAACAAATGATTTGGAGTGGTTCAAAAGTTTAATGAGAAACGTTCTGCAGTAACATCAAGTATACCTAGCTATTTTGCTGTTTGATCAAAATGCAGAAAAAAAGGATCCAGATGTGGAAATCATCATTTTAAAAACCTCAAGAAATGAGTTCTCTTTCTTCAAAATGCGTCCAAAATGTGTACTCATTTTTCTGGAAGAAGATGAACGATCCAACTACCAGAAGTTACTTCGCTACATGTGGTCCAGATGGATTTTGGATTCTACTGTTTTAGAATGAGTCTCAGCGAAATGCAAAATTTCATCGCTTTAATCCATTCACGAACTGTACTTCCAAGGAAAAGTACTCTGATAAAGCCTTCTGGTTCCCGGATAAGACTGCAAACATGAACCGGTACCAAATAAAAGTAGGGGTATTTGAAAATTCAAACAGACATGGTTCTACATCGTAATCATACGGGAGATCTGGTAAATGTACTAGGACGAGATTCTAGGCTGATTAGGACTATAGCTCAAAAACTGAACTTCAAGATTGTATGGATACCACCAGAACCAGACCATCGTCGTGGTACCAGTTCTTCCCGAGAAGGCTCTGTTTTTAGTAGAATGGAGTAGGAAATTTTATGCATTTTTTATTGTGGGGTTAATCATTGTCATCTGGATTCTCACTCGCCTTTTGAAATTTGAGAAATCCAACTGGCGATTTTTGTATTCATTCCAAATGGTACTTGGATGGGGAACACCCCGTGAGCCTTAGAATACAGCCGAAGGAATTGTGTTTGGATCTGTACTTTGTGCCTACCTATTATACTCGTCTGTCATTTACACAGGATTTGTCGAAGTCGCGATTCGCAAAAACTCTGAGATGAAATTTGAGACACTGCATGATGTTGTAGTATCTTGTATTGCACTTACAGCTAAAAAGTTATTAGTTCGGCATTTATACAAATATTCGGAAGGAGATCTGCGGATTTTACTAAATAGAGCTATCCAGCCGTCGACAACGTCAACCACTTTATGTCTGAACAAATCTCTCGAGCATAGGAACAGTTCTTGTATGTTAAGAGAAGATATGGCCAAAAATTTTATTAAAAAAAATAGATGACTGCGGGAACTCTGTGCTGATGATTGTGCAGGAAAACTTGGTTTCCACTTCCAGCATCTTTGCGGTTGAACCAGGATTTGCAATTGCAAGACGATTCGATGAGCTAGTAGTTAGATGATTAGAATCTGGTCTAACCGAAGTTTTGAGGATAAAAGATTCCAAAACGGAAGAGATAGTCTGAGAAGAATCATGTTCTGCAAGAGAACCCCCATTAGGATTCTTATTCTGGCAGGTGGTGTCAACCCTAATTGCCGGATACACGTTGTGATTTTTCGTCTTTTACTATGAAATCGTGTTAGACTTTATTTGAGTTCTTAAATTGAACAGAAAGGGCAAAATGGAGTAAGAGTTTTAATTCGACTGATTGTGTAGTTTATGTCGATGTAATGTAAACAATACTGTTTTTTTAGGATTTTAAATGTATTATTTGTGTCTTGCGAAAATTCTTGATATTAGTTGATATTATTATAAAACAGTGGGAGGATCGCGCATAGTATTATTATATATTTCGTAAAATCGTATTATTATATTTGTAATTTTTTAATATTAAGTTATTGTGCATAGCGGTAAGAAATGATTGACAAAGGTCATGACCCAAAAGTAAAATTGTGCGATTCCTAGGGCGCAATATTTGTTCGATTTAAAAAAACGGGTTTTGAGGTTTTCTTGCTAGTGCTATATACTAGAGTAATATACCTACCAACTGCCGAAATAGAGCAGGCCTTAGCGCGTCCGGTTTTTTAAACCGCAAGGTTGCGTTTTTGATTATTGCCGCCTATACTGTTTATGATTTTTTCGATTTGAAGTGAAATACGTATTTTTATTGAATTTTGTATTGAGATAGATTCATAAAAATATCTTAAAAATGTGTAATTACATTTATTTTGACAGTAAAATTGTATAGTGGAGACAGGTGGGTAAAGTTGACAGCACCTTCCTCTTGAGCTAAAACTGGATATTAGATTAATTAAAGAAGGCCATAGGTCAAAAAGTTCAAAAATTATTGACACTTCCCCTCGCTTTCAAAAAATACTGCATCACTTCCGGTCGTATGATAAACATTTAGGTTTCAAAAGATTTTTGGGTGGTTCTTCCATCGAGCAACGCAACAAACAAGGTTTCACTTTGACGAACACCTCTAATAAATTAAGAAAAAGCTAAAAAAAAGTCAAAAATTATTGACGCTCTTCCTGGCTTTCAGCAAATACTGCAACTCCTTTACTCACATAATTCAAATTAATGTTTCAAAAGCTTTTGGTTCATTTTTTCCATCGAATAACGCAACAGTTAAGGTTTCACTTTGACGAGAACCACTTCTGTATTTTTTTTAAATCAATGAATGTCACAGAAGTTAGAAATTATTGACACTTCTCATCATTTGACACATTTTCAGGGAGGTCCTTCAACGCTGATATTTCTTTCACGTTTGTTAGCAGTTACGTAACATAAATTCTGCGAGAAATCAAAGAGAGGAACTTTTTTCGATAGTAAAGGTGTTGTATTATTTAAGGCTTACTAAGTAATTTTCAAGAAAACAAGTTTGCTGGATTTCGCGAATGTTCAGTTTTTTGTAAGTCGTGTTACAAGTTAGGGAACAGAAATTCTGATAGCAATCGGAAAGGGTAACTTTCGTTGTTAGTGAATGTGTTTATTTTTAATTTGGTAACATGCAAAAAGTCGATAATACCAAATATAATATTTACAAAAAAATTTTCCGAATTAAAATTTTTAATTTATATTTACTCTCATAAGCGAATATAATTTTCTATTCATACCCTATACCTATATACCCATCCACATGCTACTACTTTCCAACGGGCAATTCACACCTACCCTTAATAGTTTAATAATAATAATATTCTCTCATCAATTTTAAATTAGATTTGTACACTTTCGAGGTTGTTCAAATACATGCAAAGTAAATGGAGCCTAATAATCTCGAAAATTTTAACACTTCAGTTAGAATTGAGTTTTCCAATTCTCGGTCTCAGCGCTTTTGCGAAATAGCGAAAAAGTTGAAATATAAATAAAAAACTCATAGAGAATTCCATGGACACAAAATATGTATTGATACAACGTGCTTTCTGTCAAGGCTTCAATTATTCATGTACTCGACAAACTGAACAAAATATATATATGGACAAGAAGTATTCAGTCAGAAGTTTAACGTGGTCAATAAAAGGCGCGCCTCGTACTTGACATCAATGGTGACAAATTTTATTTATACCGAAATTTCACATTTTATTGTTTGATATCAAATTGTGAATGTAAGACTAAAGGGTTTTCTAAACCTAAGATTAATCAGCGCTACACTTTGCGCTTTGGAGTAGAGAATTTGATGCAAGTTTTAATATAATTATCAGGGAAATTATAGGAAAATATTTTTCACTTCCTCAAATAGGAAGGTTCATAATGTAGCTGATTTTCAAATGAAAGCAATATGTGTGTATCCAAATGCATTCCAGTTGAAACATATCTAATGTAATATTTAAAACAATTACCTAGATTTGTGTGTGTATCACACATTTCTTGTCGCCTGAATATCTGAGGAGTGCGTTAAAGCGATTTTTTTTAAAAGTAAAATATTTGTGCCAGAGAGATAAATTGATGAAGGAATTGATTAATTTAATAATGAAAAAATATTTGTACAAAAGCTGTTAGTGTTAGTTTATGCACATTAATAACTGGACTGAAAATGACAAACACTCTACATGTATTAGGTGAACTTGTACATGTTTAAAGAGAATATATTTGCACCAAAATCAATTTAGTCAGAAACTTGATGTAGTCGCAAAGTGACCACGATTCCAGTTCCAGCTTGTGCTCATCCTTTGGAATATGGAGTTCCTTAAATTAATAAAAGCGATCACTTTAATTAAAACACTTTTTCTTTTTTTCATTATTTTGATCTTTGCTGGATGTAATGCTAACACAAATGACTTGCAGTGGTTCAAGAGTTTAATGAGAAACGTTCTGCAGAAACAACGGGTATACC
Source organism: Andricus kollari (assembly GCA_932074435.1). Taxonomy (NCBI): domain Eukaryota; kingdom Metazoa; phylum Arthropoda; class Insecta; order Hymenoptera; family Cynipidae; genus Andricus; species Andricus kollari. Next base: position 6,878 of record CAKNWW010348401.1, on the reverse strand, counting down.
AAGCTATTTTGATGTTCAATCAAAATGAGAAGAAAACGGATCCAGATGTGGAAATCATCATTTTGAAAATTTCAAGAAGTTTCCCGGTTACTGTACTCAGTTTTCAAGAAATCACAGAAGAAAAGTTGCTGGAAATGAGTCTTTTTTCCTCGTTTAAAAATCTTGAATCAACAACTGTAATCATCACGATTTGCTCATCAAGAAACAGCCAAGAGTATTTGTCTGCGCTGCATGGACCTTTGAACCTAATGAGCAATCTATCAAAAGTCGAAATGCGTCCAAAATGTGTACTCATTTTTCTGAAAGAAGAAGAACGTTCCAACTACCAGAAGTTGCTTAGCTACATGTGGTCTAGACAGATTCTGGACGCTACTGTTTTAGAATTAGTTTCAGCGAAATCAAAGAATGGAAGTCATTTCAACAGACCTGGGCTTGGATATGCTACATTTCATCACTTTAATCCATTCACGAACAGTAGTTTCAAGGAAAAGTACTCCGATAAAGCCTCCTGGTTCCCGGATAAGACTGCAAACATGTATAGGTATCAAATAAAAGTAGGCGTGGTTTACGATCCAACAGCCATGGTCCTACATCGTAATCGTACGGGAGGTTTAGTAGATGTACAAGGACGAGATCCTCGCCTGATTAGGACTATAGCTCACAAACTGAACTTCAGGATTTTATGGATACCACCAAAAGACGAAAAAAATTGGGGTTCAGTGAGTTGCAGTAAAGAAAGCGCCAGAGGTTTAATTTATAGTTTGGTAAACCATGAAATACATATGCTTGGTATCCAACGGGGAGTCTATGGTACCTGCGACGAAAGTCTCTTCGAAATAAGTCGAGGTAGCGTTCCTTTTGGACTCATTGTCGTGGTACCAGTTCTTCACGAGAAGCCTCTGTTCCTAGTAGAATGGAATAAGATCTCTTATGCATTTGCTATTGTGGGTCTCATCATCCTCATCTGGATTCTCTCCTGTCTTTTAAAGTTTGAGAGATCCAACTGGCGATTTTTATATTTATTCCAGATTGTACTTGGATGGGGAACACCCCGTGAGCCTCGGAATGCAGCTGAAAGAATCGTGTTTGGATCTCTACTTTGCGCCTGCCTGTTGTACTCCTCTGTCATTTACACAGGATTTGTCCATTTAGCGATTCGCGAAAACTCTGAGATGGAATTTGTGACTCTGCATGATGTTGTCGTATCAGGTATTGCATTTACAACTGGAAAATATTATATTCATCATTTTTATCAAAATTCTGAAGGAGATCTGCGGATTTTACTGAATAGAGCTATCCAACTTTCGACAACGAGAACCACTTTATGTCTGAGCAGGGCGCTCAAGGATAGAAACACTTCTTGTATGGTAAGAGAAGATATAGCGAAAAGTTTTATGGAAAATAAAAGAGATGACTACGGGAACCCTGTGTTGAAGGTTCTCAAGGAAAATGTGATTTCCACTTCCAGCATGTTTGCGATGCAACCAGGATTTCCAATTGCAAGGCGCTTCGATGAGCTAGTACTCAGATTATTAGAATCTGGGTTGACTGAAGTTTGGAGAAAAGAAGATTCCATAGCTGAAACGGTAGTCGGAAAAGAATCATGTTCTGCGATAGAAACGCCATCAAGATTGTTATTCTGGCAGGTGATCTGTACCCTAATTTTCGGATACACTTTTTCATTTTTCGCCTTTTGCTGTGAACTCGTTGTAGACTTCATTCGAGTTCATATATTGAATAGAAATGGCAAAATTGAGTGATAGCGTTGATGCGACTAATTGTGAAATTTATGTCTATCTATGTAATAAACAATAATTATTGTCTAATATATCGCAATATCTTATTATTATATTGGTAATTTTTCAATATTGATTTATTGTACATAGAGGAAAGAAATGATTGGCAAAGGTCTAAAATTAAAATTGTGAACCTCTTATAACCTTATATTTGACATACTTCGAGAAGAACGACTTTTGAGTTTTCGCCGCCAGTTCTATATACTAGAAAAATATACCTTCCAACTGCTCGAGTTGCTCAGGTTTTTGTTAAAAAAATTTGGGTTTAAATCATTTTTTTTGAAAATGAATTAAACATGTTTTTTGTTATGGGTTTTCTTTCTTTTTAGGTAAGAGTTCCAATTCTGATTTAATCCTAATGTTGCATGGCTCATTATATTGCTTGGACGAGTCTCCACAATTGTAGCTTTTACCTGAGAGAAAGAAAAAGCATAAAACTATAAAAAAATATTGTTAAGAAGACAATGTAAACCTGAAATGTTCTTTTTTCAAAATTTTCTCTTCCGAAGTAAGTTGCAATTGACAATGGTAATATTTTTCTCGATTTAAAAAATTATTTTTATCCACGCTCATTTTTGAATTCGAGATAACCAGTCTACATCCTTAAGGACTCAAATGATTAAACAGTAATTATTTTATCCTGAAAATATTTTCAAAACATTGATTCTTCTTAAGTCAAGGAATCTTTCGTATTCTTATATTAGCCCTACAAATTTCATAAATTTCTCTGCAACACACTAGAAAAGTAAAAAAAATTAATGTTTTTTTATCAGGATCGATACGATTTGACCAAGAGGACCTATTTTTGATAGGTATTGACGACAATAGATTGAATTGAAAAGTCAAAACATTATGTACGATATAAAAATTGTGATGATTTTTCCTTGGATTATGTTACGTTCTGATATCAGAAGAAATAGGTTGTGAACATTAAAATGTTTTTATGCTTGAACAATGGTCAATAGATCAGTTATATTCTATGTAAATTTGCCTTTAAAGTAAGTCTGGGAAAACTAAAATATAAAAGTTATTCAAAATTTAAGAAAGTGTTGTTGTTTACACTTTTTTGCAATATTTTTTAGAATGATACAAAATACTTCAACCTAGTATCATTAGACGCAGAAATTTTATATATTTTATCCTACGATGCACAGAAATGTAATTTGTTTTGTTATCAAAATTTTATGAAGCTAAAAAAAACAAGTAGTCCCATGCTTCTCGACGGCAGTCTATATTTAAAAACTGGTACTAAAAAAGTTAATTCTACTATTAAATTGTTATTGCTATTTTTAAATATATTTGTTTCATTTTGTCGTTGTTCTTGAAATTGTAAACACAATTCTTAATATTACTAAAACATTTTCAGCATAAGTAAATCCTTTAATGTGTAGAAAACATAAAAACAATTGAAGTCATGAGAAACAAAGCTATTTGTTTAATCTTGAAATCCTTTAACAAGGAAGTGATTTTTGAAGGCTGGACTCTTGTCGCTTAAGAACAGCATTAGAGATTAATGCTTCATTTTTAGGCTGCAGCGTGACAGAAGACATCCCTGGCTTATTTACGTCTCCCTTAGACGAAACAGGACAGGTAATTTCCTTATCGATGGTTTTAGAGCAGTTAGTACAGTTCCAAACATTATGTCTTTTGTTGATACTTTCAATTTCCTTCGTCATTTAATTCAAGCAAGTTATATGTGACAATGCGCTACATCTGCCGAAGCTGGAGAATCCATCGCTTTGTCACATCCCGAGAAAAAGGCGAGGGTAGAATGGAAAGTATAGAAAGAGGGAGACCAGTCTTGCTGATTACGTCAGGTTGGTAAGGCCTACCAAATTACTTGTTGTGGGTTCATTTATAACTATCAATTCTTTTGGGATTGTGTCATCATAAACTGTTTGAATGAAAGCTGTAGATCAAATAATACAATGTTTATCAGAGACAAGAACAGATAATTAGTTAATTGATACAACCAAAACTTACATTTACCTTTCTACTCTAGAAAGGACAAGAGAAGGTAGTAGGTTGACGCTTGCGTCTCTATATTTGGAGGGCAACGGCAAGATCCTCTTGCCGATTTATTTTGGGTGGTTGCGAAGGAATTCTCAATCACAATTTACCCGTAGAGCGATACAGGGTACATAACAGATACCCAGTCCACTCTTAAGTTCATTTTTACGAACGTATAACCGGCGGACCTTATCCGAAACAGAAAATCAATTACTTTTATAAATATTAGATTAACTGCTTTTTTTGTCGAATCATAGGGCCTATTGATAGCTACGACAGTGCCATCATTTCAGAATTTCAATTAAATAATAACAAGAAATTTTATAGTAAATAATTAATTTTAAACCGTATTATAACATTTTTGATCAAAATGAATTAATATTCACTGCTATTGTTCATAAACATTGCTCCAATAACTTTCCAAGATATATTCGCGTGTCAGATGGCGCTGTTATCCAGGTCAATTACAGGCTGATTTGATCGCACGAACTAATCTGCAGTGGGACTCCGCGGACGTCGCGTAGTCGAACATCGAAGGACCTCTTTTTCTAACTCGTGGAGATAAGAAAGAGGTCCGTTCGATTTTCGAATTCACAACGGCCCCGGAGTCCCACTGCCGATCTGGCCCATCGGCTTCAGTTGGCTTTGGAAATGAAAGCCCCACTGCTGGTCGACGAGAGCTCGCCATCGTACTTATTCGCCATACACATATATACTATATATGTGTGCTTCCCACTTCGAGTGAACTAACGTAACGTCATGACGCACTATGTCCGAATTTGACTGTAACATTTTTTACTTTATTGAAACAATAAGGATTCAATGTTATGAAACATGTAAATAGGCAACGTCACCTTCACCTATACCTAACTTATTTACAAGTTATTGCTTCAAGACGTAGAAAAAAATTAAGGCGCAATGCAAATTTTTACTTTTTAAAATAAGATGCAATTAAATTCACATAATTATAATGTTACCTCTTATACCACACAATTTACCAAGCCCATAAGAATCGCTAATGACCGCTGCAGTCGAGTGTTTTAATCCTAAAATCAATCCGTGAAAAACGATTTACTTCCTCAAGGAGGAAGGTTGATGATGTTACAATTTTTGAATCAAAATAATATGTATGTTTTCAAGAGCATTAGAGATAAAACATCGAATATGATATCTAAACTGACTTTACAGATTTATGTGTGTCAATCACACATTTTTTGTCGCCGCAATCGTTGAGGAGTGTGTTTAACTTATATTTTATAATTTAAATATTTGTGAAACGAGATAAATTGCCGAACACACTGTATGCAGACGACGAATTTTTATATGCACAAAGAGAATATATTTGCAACAAAATCAAGTCAGTCAGAAACTTGGCCTATTCCCAAAGTTACCACGATTTCAGTTCGAGCTTGTGCTCATCCTTCGAAATATGGAGTTTCTAAAGTTAATAACATCGATCAGTTTAATTATAGCACTTTTATTTTGTTTCCTAATTTTGATTTTGGCTAGATGTAATGCTAAAACAAATGATTTGGAGTGGTTCAAAAGTTTAATGAGAAACGTTCTGCAGTAACATCAAGTATACCAAGCTATTTTGCTGTTTGATCAAAATGCAGAAAAAACGGATCCAGATGTGGAAATCATCATTTTAAAAACCTCAAGAAATTTTCCGGTTAGTATACTCAGTTTTAAGGACATCACAGAAAAAAAGTGCAGGAAATGAGTTCTCTTTCTTCGTTTAACAATCCTGAATCAACAACTGCAATCATCGCGATCTGCTCATCAAAAAACAGCCAAGAGTATTTGTCTGGGCTGAATGGACCTTTCAATATCATGGGCAATTTATCAAAAGTCAAAATGCGTTCAAAATGTGTAATCATTTTTCTGAAAGAAGAAGAGCGATCGAACTACCAAAAGTTACTTCGCTACATGTGGTGCAGACGGATTTTGGATGCTACTGTTCTCGAATTAGTCTCAGCGAAATCAAGGAATGGAAGTCATTTTAACAGACCTGGGCTTGGATATGCTACATTTCATCACTTTAATCCATTCACGAACAGTAGTTCCAAGGAAAAGTACTCTAATAAAGTCTCCTGGTTTCTGGATTAAATTTTAAACATGAAGAGGTACCAAATAAAAGTAGGAGTATCTGAAAACCCAACAGCACTGGTCCTACATCTTTATCATACGGGGGAGTTCGTAAATGTACAAGGACGGGATTCTAGGCTGAGGCCAGAGTTTTGGTTTACAGTATAGTAAACAATGAAATACATATGATTGGTGTCCAGCGGGGACGCTATGGTGCCTGGGACGAAAGTCTCTTCGAAATAAGTCGAGGTAGCATCCCTGTCAGAATCATTGTCGTGGTACCAGTTCTTCCTGAGAAGCCTATGTTTTTAGTAGAATGGAATAGGATCTTTTACGCATTTGCTATTGTGGGTTTGATTATTGTTATTTGGATTGGTCGAAGTCGCTATTCACAAGAACTCTGAGATGGAATTTGAGACTCTGCATGATGTTTTTTTCCATCGAATAACACAACAGGTAAGGTTTCACTTTGATGAGATCCTCTTCTCTATTTTTTAAAAATCAATAAATGTCAGAGGAGTTAGAAATTATTGACACTTCTCATCTCTTGACACATTTTTAAGGAAATTCTTCAACGTTGATATTTCTTTGACGTCTGTTATCAGTTACGATGTTGTAATATTTTAGGCTTACAAAGTGATTTTCCAGAAAGCAGGTTTGCAGGATTACGCGAATGTTCAGTTTTTTGTTAGTTGTGTTACACGTTAGGTAACAGAAATTCTGATAGGAATCGGAAAGGGGAATTTTCCTTGTTAGTAAATGTGTGTTTTTTTAAATTTGGTAACATGCAAAAAGCCGGTAATACCAAATATAATGTTTTTAAACAAATTTTCCGAATTAAATTTTTTAATTTATTTTGACTCACATAAGCGAATATAATTTTCTATTCGTACCCTATACCTATATACCCATCCACACGCTACTACTTTCCAACGGAGCAATTCACGTCTACCCTTAATGGTTTAATAATTATAATAATCTCCC
>CAKNWW010348395.1:0-10758 GCA_932074435.1 Andricus kollari | reverse complement strand
TCAAAAAAAGTGTAAGCCGTTTTTGGTAAAAATCTTTTTTCTTACCGGATTATGTGTTCGAATAATTACCCACGCTCCGGATGTGCATAGTCACGAATTCATATTCAGACTATTCAATCAATTTCACGCATTTTAACGTGTTATATACAATCTTTTAAAGAAGGTGCTCTCTTAATTTATGTCACTTTTTCAAAAAATTTTGAATTTTTAAAAGTTCGCCAATGCACTCAACGCTTATTGACTCGAGACAGTTTCTTATTTTATCATTGCTGGAACAAATTCCTCTTTCGCGCCCTTTTTCCCAGGGACTCTCAAGCGTGCTTTGGTCATCGTTCAACGTCGTCACGAGAAGCGCGCCATTTTTTGCGCCATATTGGAATTATTATCAGCCGAGCTTATGCGACAACGATTTGTGGGGACGCTCATAAGGCTTTCCTACGATTTTCTCTTCAGGAATTCTCATTTGGTATTAAGAGATTTATTTTTATTTTATTTTGTTCCATCATCGTCTGAACATTTATCACTCTTTTTGTGTTTTTGATATTTTTTTTCACTATTTTCCGAAAATTTATTCTGTTTATTACCTTTTCGTGCTTTTGACATTTTGTTCCATTGTTTCTGAACATTTATACGGTTTACCACCTTTTCTGGTACTTTTGATATTTCTCGCGTGTGTTTTTGCTCCGATTTTTTACAATGCCTGACAGTAATTGAGACACCGCGTCGGTCCCATCCGCGGAAGTGTTACAAGTTCTGCGGCGACTCGCGGAACTCGAGAGTAAACGGGTCGAATCTGTTTCCCCTAAAATACCATCGTTCTTCCGCGATGATCCTCTTTCATATTTTGATGCATCATTTCGAAGCATTTCGAAGCATCATTCAAAAGAAGCGGTATCTCTGCTCAATATACCATGGCACAGCGTCTGATCGCAAATTTAGACCGCGATCTGATCCCCCACATCAGAGACATCGCCACCATGGACCCTTTCCCAGCAGACGTGTACGACCAGATAAAAAAACCGCTTAGTTTCCGGGTTTTCCATCTTGGACGAGTCGCGCCTCAGACAATTATTAAAGGGGGAGGTTATATCGGAGGGTAAACCTTCCCTCTACCTGTCGCGTTTGCGCGCTCTAAATGACGGGGGCTGCTCGGATGCAGTGCTAAAAAGCGTGGTTTTAAAACAATTGCCTTCACACGTTAGAGCCATTTTGGCGATGGCAAAAGTCGAAGACCTTCAGTCTTTGGTTGTTTTAGCCGATAAAATATCTGAAGCCTCAGGCCCCACTTCAGTACAGGTTGCCGCTGCATCAGCCGTTCCAAACGAAGGCATGCAATTACGCAGTAAATTCGACTGCAGACTCCCTCGTAACGCTGGTTAGTCAACTATCTAACCAAGTAGCCGCGTTAAAAAAACAAGTACAAGATACGAATTTTCGCAGCCGCGATAGACAGCGCACGCCTTCCAACTCACGTAACAATCGCCGCGCTGATTCGCGCGGTAGAAGCGTCGAGGGACGGTGCTTTTATCATCAGCGTAACGGTATAAATGCGACTAAGTGCAAACAACCTTGCACGTGGGTAAATAGAAATCCAACTCAAAAAACTGTTTCGGAAAACTAACGCAGCCCGATCGAGTGGAGACAGTCGACTCGGGTCCTGCAGGTTCCAAACGTCTCCATGTGCGCGACCGAAGTACAGGTCTCATTTTTCTTATTGATACCGGATCGGACGTGTCTCTTGTTCCGGCGGATTCGGCTACAATTAAAAATAGCAAACCAAGTGACTTCTCACTTTTTGCTGCAAATGATTCTAGAGTAAAAACTTATGGCAGTAGACGCCTACGGATTGATTGTAACCTACGTAGAGACATTGCTTGGAATTTCATTGTTGCAGCAGTTCCCAACCCTATTATAGGGGCAGACTTGCTTGCGCACTACAAAATCGTGGCTTACTTACATCAATCCAAGCTTGTTGACGCTGTCACAGGCCTAAGTGTCCACGGTTTTCTGAGACGAGCCTCGGTATTTGGATTGAGCATAATTGATAGAACGGATCGGTATTCTAAAATATTAATCGACTATCCAGAGTTGACCTCATGCTCTCCAATTATTGGTGCTATTGTGGACGATGTTAAACACCACATCATCACTATTGGACCACCTCTCTCTCAACGAGCCAGGCGGTTGCCTCCCGACAAATTGGCCTCTGCAAAGCGAATTTTCCAAAACCTAATTAATGACGGCATTTGCAGGCCATCAAGTAGTCCCTGGGCATCGCCAATACACATGGTCCGGAAAAAGAGCGGTGAATGGAGAGTCTGCGGCGACTTACGCCGACTGAATTCCGTTACCGTGCCTGATAATTACCCCGTACCTCACATCTTCGACTTCACGACGGTCCTTCGCAAAAAAAATATTTTTTCAAAATTAGACCTTCAACAGGCTTATCACCAGATACCCATCGCGTCAGAGAACATTCTGAAGCCAGCGGTCATCACCCTGTTTGGACTGTACGAGTAAACGTCCATGACCTTCGGTCTACGAAACGCTGGACAAACGTACCAGCGTTACATTAATCGCGCTCTGCGAGATCTTTCATTTGTTTTCGCATATATAGACGTCATCGTCATTGCTTCTTGCAGTCCGGAAGAGCATGAGAATCATCTTCGTGTCGTATTCGACCGATTAAAACGCTTTTGCTTGCGAATTAACCTGTCAAAGTGTCTATTCGGGAAACCCGAACTAGAATGTCTATCAACTGGAACGCTGAGTCGGAAGCCGCGTTAGAACAGGCATAAAAAGGCCTGACTAACGCGACCCTCCGAGCACATCCATCCCACAACGCTAAAACTCGTTTGGTGACCGACGCATCCAATTATGGTATGGGCGCATCTTTGGAACAATTGTGTGATGGCCTGTGGAAACCGTTAGCCTTCTTTTCACGAAAGTTTTCACCATCTCAACGCGTCTACAGCGCTTATGATCGTGAACTGACCGCGATTTTCGAAGCAGTTCGATACTTCCGATACTTTTTGGAAGGTCAGCATTTCATGGTCATAACAGACCATAAGCCGCTGGTGCATATGTTCTCACAGGTTTCTGAGAAAGCATCTGCTCGGCAGCAGAGGCAGGTTTCCTATATTTCGCAATTCACTACAGACATAGCCTACGTTCCCGGTCCCGAAAATCTCGTAGCGGACTCGCTCTTGCGAGTTGAAACAATTAAACTACCCACGGACTTCAGTTTACTCGAACTTGCGCAGGCTCAAGCTGAGGACGAGGAATTAAAAAAGCTCATAGACGACCCAGAATGCTCTCTGAACTTTAGAAGAATTCAGTGCGGTCCCGATAATACTTCACTGTATTGCGATCTTACGGGTGAAGCCTTACGTCCGTATATTCCACACCAACTCCGACGTCGTGTCTTCGATCTATTTCACACTCCGGCTCACCCTGGAGCCAAAGTAACAGTCCGGATCGTCAGCAAGCGCTACGTGTGGCCTTCGATGCATCGCGATCTTTCTACTTGGTGCAAAGCATGTTTGGCATGCCAACAGTCGAAGGTATCGCGGCACAATCATGTCATGCCAGCTCACTTTACAGCACCTGACGGTCGTTTCAAACACGTTCATATGGACTTGATAGGTCCGCTTCCCGATAGTGATGGATACAAGTATTGTCTCTCTATGATCGATCGTTTTTCTAGATGGGCGGAGGCAATTCCGCTCAAGGACATTGAAGCAACAACAGTCTGTAGAGCTTTTGTAGACCAGTGGGTCGCGCGATACGGTTCGCCCGAAACATTGACTACCGATCAAGGTAGTCAATTTGAGTCTCGTTTCTTTTCATCGCTCTTACAGCTCATCGGTTGCCATAGAATTCACACCATAACTTACCATCCCGCTTCCAACGGCATGGTCGAGCGATGGCATCGCACACTAAAAGCCGCGATTATGTGCCACGCCAACAATAATTGGTCACGATCTCTATCTACAGTCCTACTTGGATTACGCTCGAATGTTCTCGAGGTCGGTGCGTCGCCCGTAGAATTCGTATTCGGGGCAGTTTTGCGTATTCCTGGAGAATTCGTTCTTCCGGAAGATTTCGATCCGAACCCTCAAATTTTTATCGAGGAGTTCCGCGAACACATGCGTTCCGTTAAACCCATCCCAGTCGAGCACAAACACAAGCGTAAAGTATTCATGTACAAGAGTCTCGAATCCTGTACACACGTATTCTTGCGAGAGTTCGCCAGGAGGTCTTTTGAGCGGCCTTACACAGGTCCGCACAAGATTATCAAAAGAACATCTGACAGAGTTTACGAAATCGACGTCAACGGTACGTCACGTCAAGTTTCGATAGAAAATATTAAACCGGCGTACTTCATTCGCGACGACATCGAAGGCGTACATATTCTTTCCGCCGATGTAGGTCAGGCGAGCAATGTCGCTCCGCCTATTAGGACTTATCCATCTAAAAAGCAAGTAACTTTTAAAATATAAAAAGTCTTATTCAACGTACTAGTTGTATTTTGTACTATAAGTCTGAACGTTTGGATGGACGATGTATGTAATAGTCAAGACTGATGTTATTAATAACTATATACGTATACACAATCTATTTTCTTACCTTTGAAAAATATGGCTAGTCAATAATCTTAATAACGATCGCTATTTTTTGACCAAAGACACTTGTCTACATCTTATATCTAGATTTCGTAAGAGCGCGCGTAGCACTTGGATACTTTTTATTATAATTAAGCTAGGGGCCCAATTAATGTATGTTAATATTGCAATTGACAATCGTCGAACACATAATTTCATCTGTGATATAGTGGTAAATGTAAATAAATTATTTGTAAGTCTTTATGTACCGACGATACTCGTATTCATTTTTTTTTTGCTCACTAAAAAAAAGAAAAAAAAGGGGGGGAATACTTTAGCGACTCATAATGTATATGCGCGCCAGGCAAGTTTCTTACCTATACTACACGGCCTATGTCGACTCTCGCCTTGCGAGTTTCCATGCTATGTGAACTCGCCATGTCACGCGCTGCCGTGTGAGTTACCTCTCTATCGAGATACTCCCGGTTCTTCCTGCTACGCTCTCGTCTCACATTCGCGCGCCCGCTCAACTAGTTGGTAGCCGGTCGCCATAGCCTAAAGTCTCGTATCACGACTCGATACGACTTGCATCTGTAATCACTAAATAAATGCAGTTGAGTGAATTTCTCGGTGTCCTTCCTTTATTTTCAACACGCTCGTGCCCGCAGGAGCACCGCCTTATGGAGTTTGGGAGAAATATAACCAATAACTACCGTCAATCCTACACGCGTGCTGGCTGTGCGCCACCACGCTGCGGGAAACCGAACTTGGCGATTGTCCTTTTCTTTCGACCGACCTCTCACTCAGTAATTCTACGCTCTTACGCGAGTGGCGCTCCGACTCTTATGAGGGAGAACGGAGACTAGAGTTCTTAAATTCTCGAGAATTTAAGTTCGAGTTATACAACGGAGAATATGACAGAATTTAGGAATTTATGATTTTTAACAAAATTATTATTGTTTACCTGATTTACATAGTCACATAGAAGTTATTTACTTCTATAAATATATTTATAAATAAATAAAAATACATAGAAGAAGTTTGACTATTAGATATTAAAATTTTGTGTTGCAAAATATCTAAATTTGAATTTACCGCCAATATATCAAAAATTGAGTTGAAATTTGAGGCTATGTTGACTTTGGATCGTTCTCATAAATTCTATCTTAGAATACATATATACTTGACTGGGTGCTTAGTTTATACTTAAAATATGTTTTTAATCATTTTGAATTTAAAAAATTGTTCTAGGTTAACGAATAAATTTAATTTTTTGATTTAATAGAATAAATTCTTAAATTCTCAGAGAATTTATTTCTCGGTTATATTCTCGGTAATATTCTCGTTCTCGAAGTAATATAACCGACTCGGAACTCTAACCATGGAGAATAGACATAAGGAGCCCATAGTCCTGTACATTGACTTCACCAAAAACGAGCATTTTTCTGTCGGATGTACAATTACGCTTAGAGATGCTAGATCATCTCGAGTGTGGCGCTATTGTGGTACGGGTATCGATGGCCGCCGTCATGGTCCGTGTGAATATAACCTTAAGACTGAAACAAAAATTCCTAAATCGTTTAAAGAATTTGTTGAGGTTATGCTAATTCGTCAGCGCAATAATTCAAAAGTGCCTACCTCGTCCATTGCAGGATCACTACAATTATACACACTTCCAAAAAAGACGTTTCGCGATGAATAAAATTATTTAAATCTTTTTTATGCAAATAACAATTAATCTATGTAAATCACATATGACAGAGGTAAATAATGCAAAATGTCAACTAATGTCAACATAGGCAGCTACCATTTAATACCCGTGCCACACCAGCGCCATACACGGGAACAGGAACTATTGTAACCATTTTCATACGACAAAATTTTTCTCATTTTCGGTTACGCTACTTTGGTCTCCTTATGTCTATGCTCCATGACTCTAACGGAGACCCCACTCTAAATATTCATTCGTGATTCTGAGCTACGCATGAACACCTCGTTGCAAGCAAAAAATATAAAGAGAAATGGTAAAAGACCAAAAGGACGGAATATTTTACGAAATGAAAAACTCGACGAGAGGACGCTCGAGGGGAGGAAGGCCCCTGCCAGGTGGGTCCCTTTAATCTCTGAAGTTGTTCAGCTTGCTCAAATTCTTTCGTTTCAACGTCGTGTGCCGAAATGGTAGGCACACACCGTTGAAGTTGCTTAGTTGCTGACCTCGCGCAAGGTCAAATTTTGTTGAGTCGCTCTCGTGACCATAAAAGCAAATTTGACTATATTTTACTGGGTCATCCTGGACCCCCGCTAGAGCGGTATAACTCCATTCTTTAAATCGTAAATTAGTAAAATGTTAAAAGGTCATTCAGGCCACTAGATATAACGAAAGTTTTGTCGCGATCAAAATGGCGTTGCTTGTCACACGATATAAATTGTCGGCGTTTCCCGACAATGACACTTGCTGAGTGGGGCGAAGACCCACTCATTATAATCATTCGCTGTTCACTTATATTTAATCGAATTCTAACGTGATTTAATTATAAGGTAAAGACACCAGTTAGTAACATGCGACCAGTTAGTGACACCCTGGATGAATTTCTACATTTATTGAAAAATTTAATATAATCATAATGTAAATGGAGGCTTGGTAAAAAGTAGCATTCTCAAATATTAAATTGCATATAAATATGTCAGGGGAATAATTTTAAAAGCACTGTATAAAAAATATTCAAAAATCGGTGCTGCCATCTAGACGCTCGCCTCTCGCTGTTACACTTTTGTTAGTAGGGAGAGCGTTCAAGAAGGACAAGCGAGTCGGTGCATTGTCGGTTTTTCAAAAACAAACATCGTAGAAAGTAAAGTGCATTATTTAAATCAGTACATTTGTGTGGCATTGAGAAGGTACCTGGAGGGCAAAGTTTCGTATAATTATTAATTATAATCAACAATATTAACCGGTCCGAGAATTTGTAAAGGGACAGATTAGTGACAGGATGCAGGAGAACGTATTTTAAGTAGCATCAGTCGTTCTTGGAGTGAAAAAAACGTTATTGCCTATAACTGTAATGTGTTTTTCAATCGTGTTGTTAGTGTCGCGTGTCAGTGAGTTGCTTGGAGGTTAGGGTGCCCAGGAGCATATATCAAACAATAACAAATCGCCTGCTAGAATTTAAGCAGATGAATTTCCATTTTCATCGAACAATCGGTATCTTTAAATCGTTTTGTTTTTGTTTAAGTCATAATTAGTTAACTTTTAATAAACTTTGCTTTAATTACGATATATAACATTTATTATTTTCTTTTCTAGTTCATATTAGTCTTTTGATATTCATAAATTTTCATTTTCGTCGGAGAAATAAAATTTTTTTTTTATTAAATTGCTTTATTCAAACGTTGTTGAACCTATTATATTCAGAAATAGACCGTAACAAGTCTTCTTGACACAATTATATCCATTACTAAATACAAGTTGTATACCATTTCCATCTCAGAATATCAGATTCATCAACGTCGACAAGAAAATGAAATTTGTTAAATATGTCTCATTTAAAGGAAATATGCTTATTTTTTCATTTTGCATGAATAATCTGTTTATTTTAAAACAATTACATTTTGATATAATATAACCCAATATTTCATGAAAAAGTCTAATTCCTTTAAATAAGACACATTTCACAAATTTCATGTTCTTGTCGACTTTGATGAAACTGATTTTCTGATAGAAAGAGCATATTCCTTCTCATTATGAATAATATAATCTTGCCAAATCAACTTATTATCGCCCATTTTATAATATAAGAGTCAATTATCTTTGCATAGAGCAAGCTTGATAAAAAAAATTTTAGTGACTCCGAAAACAAATAAATGTTTGAAGTAGCTATGCTGGTGAATATTCAGGAGCTAAAATAAACTAGAAAGCAAATTGTTAATGTTATTTATTTCAATTAAGGCAAAATTACGTAAACAGATTTATAAAAATAGATTATTCGACAAAAATGAGAATTAGTTTGCCAATATTCAAGCGTGCAATTTGTTAGAAAGTAGTTAACAAATTTTCATCAACGCAAATAAACCGTTTTTTATATTTCACTAGGTGTATAAATTGCTTGTGACAGTTTTGTTTTAAATTACAACAAGATGTTTATTGCAAAGCGTGAAGGAAAAATTTGGATTTGAACATATTTTAATATTAATCCCCCTCCAGCAAAATATATTTACGAACAAAAGAGATTATTCCAAATATGTTTCTCTCTAATGTTTATTTATCATTTGTTCATACCTAAAAAGGCAAAGCTAAGTTAAACATTTCAGAAGAAACCGTAACATTCTAGCGCTTATTTAAGAGAAAAAAGTAATAAACAATAGTAAATTGTTTAACCAACTATTTTTATTAACTTGCATTGATTATTACCTCACTAAGTGAAAAGTGGACAAAAAGTTAAAAACTTGAGAAAAAACCGCAACTATCTGGCATTAATATAGATGAAGATAGTAATTAACAATAATAGTTTGTTTGAAAATATTTGTTCTCAACTTAAATAATTATTAAGTCACTCCAAATGAAAAATAGACCAATAGTTGAAAATTGCAGAACAAACCGCAACTTTCTACCATGAAGCAAAGACAATATTATTTACAATAATAATAAATTGTTTAAACAATAATTTTTGTCAACTTAAATTAATTATTACTTCACTCTAATTGAAGAATGGATAAAGTTAAAAAGTTCAGAAAAAAACCGCAACTATCTAGTATTAATATAGAAGAAGATAGCTATAGACAATAATAATTTGTTTAAACAATTATTTTTGCTATATTAAATTAAATATTAACTCGCTCCAAATAAAAAGTAAACAAAATGTTGAAAATTTCAGAAAAAACCGCAATTTCTAGCATTATCAAAGACAGTATTATAAACAATAATAATAAATTGTTTAAACAATTATTTTTGTTAACATTAATGAACTATATTACTTCTCTCTAGTTGAAAATTAGAGAAAAAGTAACGAAGTTTTGAAAAAACCGCGACTTTCTATCTCTATTCTAAGAGACAATTTTTTTAAAAACAATGATAAATTGTTTAAACAATTCATGTAAACATCTAATTATCTTGCAATGCGAAACTATTAAAAAATAGTTATTGTAGGTTTTCTACTCATTTGCTTCATCAGAAACAAACATCAACAATTTTAAGCCCTATCACGTGTTTCTGTCACTGAAAGGTTCCAAACGCCTCTTTGGACCTGTTAGTGACAGGGGAAAAGCACTGTCATTAAAATGTGCACAGGTGTCACTAACTCATCCGCTCGTATGAAGCACACAAAAAATCAATAATTATTGACAAACAATGCGGACATTGCTGCCAACATGCTTTTAATATTAAAAAACAGCTACTTCACTTATACTTATAAAAAAAAATCGTGATTAGAGCGTATAAAACAGTGAAAAGTGAAATATTGTACCTACTCTTGAGAACTAACACTGCCACTAACTGGTGTCTTTACCTTACTCGAAGTAAATATAAAAATATGTGAATTAAACTTTATTCCAACCCTCTGCGATATTCCTTACCGGCCCACTCTACTGGAGCTATCGGGCAAACTAGTGATAAATTGAGATTAAATTAAAGTTCGGAAGAAAATCACAATTAGTTACTTTTTGATAGTTTTAACTTAGGAAAACTATCTGGCGCCCTTCAGGCAATTCTCGGACTCATTCTAAGTCCACATTAAAGAATAAAAGAAAGAGTAGAATTAGAGAAAATAAAATAATCTGCTAAAATGCAGGTTATAATATATAGGTGGCCCTAGGTGTGATGTACCGCGGTTCTACTAGGAGCCGGTGCCATTTTTAGATGGTAGTTGCTCGCGATGGGATCCTATGGAGGTTGTTTAACCCTTTTACAATGACACACACACACATATTCTGGGTGTTTTCTTCAACTTGAGACATCGAAATATCTCAAAAGTACGCATCCTATGAAAAAATATCCATGATGAAAACTTTTTTTTTTGAGGGGGAAAAGCCAATTTGAACAAATTTACCCCACCCCCCAGGAGGCAGGGGGTAACTTTGTAATTTCAAATGGGAACCCCTATTTTTTATCACAGATTCAGATTCTCCTTTATGAAATACGTAAGTTTTATTCGACATTTTTTTT
>CAKNWW010348374.1:6369-19108 GCA_932074435.1 Andricus kollari | reverse complement strand
TGTCCATTTGTAACTGTTTTAATACACTCAACTCCCGATATAAGAGCGGTTTCGGGCATGGGCTGCTTGAATTCGATCTTAAATCTGTGAAATCCAAACGTAAACAGGCAGGGCCGCGTGAATGACTTCTGTTAGATTCGGACGCATGACGTAAGCTGATGCAACTAACGCGCTGAGAGTGTGGCCCTCAGGCTGATTGTCACGCTTGACTGAGCACAGACTTCCTTTCTGCTACGCGGCTTATCTCATCATGATACTGGGGAGACCATCAATTCCAGGAAATTGTAAGGGGGGGGGGGGTCCTTATATCGGGAGTTAGGTGTGTCTTTAAAAAATATTGTCTACTACAGTTTCAGAACGCGGGACTTTTCCAACGAGCACTAAAAAACATGAGTAAAAGTGAAGTGTACATGAAATGAACTAAAATCAACGGATGTCCTGAGTGATTTCCATTTAATTAGAGGTAAAAACAATTTAATTCAAGGGACGTGATCTAAACAAAGAAAAATCTACCTAATTGAATGGAAGTGGAAATTTTCATTAAGAATTTTAAAAATTAAAATAAAAAAATATAAAATAAAAATAAGGCAGGAACCAAATGGCAGATATAAATATAATACTTAGTTGATGCTGGTTGATGTTGTTCAGATGAGAAAAAAAAAAAAAAATCTAACATCTTTCAAATAAATATAATTCAATTAAAAATGCCCTTAACATAATGAATATTGTAATAAGATATTATATTGTAATACTTACCAATAGAAGTAAGGAAAACAGCCAATGTTACGAACAGCATGATAGCGAACTTCATTTTCTTAACAAAAAAAAACTGCGCAATTTAAATTGTGCAAGCAACTGATTATTCTGCTTTTTATTCGAGTTTTTATACTAGTCGCTATCTCATTTTTCTTTCCAAATTATGTCCTTTATTTGTAAGATTCACTGAATAGGTTGAAATGCTTGTTCTTAGATGTTTGTATTTCATAAGTCCTCTTTCTCACTTCAAAAGCGTACATACGGTACAGATTTACGATATATGTACATAACTAGAGAGAATAACCTGATTTATTATCACGCAATAGAAGATGCGAAAAATGTCATAAACTCTTACTGCGTAATATAGCACACCAAAAGAGTGACCTAGTGTTGTTAACTTAAAGATATACATGATTGCCGTGTTTCGCCATAAAAAAATACATCATAAACATTTTTTTAAGATACAAAAATTATAAATTGATCTTCTCAAGGAGAAATTTGTTTGATAAGTTTCACACGATTGAGTCATCTCGTTTCAGTACACAAGGGCATTATGTTAAGATTTAAAATCTGTTGAAACGTATAAATTCTAAATTACTGTTTTTTATCATTTATAAGAGATCGTGAATGAAAAATTCAGACAAAAAATGAAAAAGACAAATATTTTCTAAAATATTCAGAACATTTTCCGTATAAAAAGATCCTCTTTTGCTGCGCTGGGAATTAAACCGAGAACATTGAAAGATATATTTTTTCTTTCAATCCATATGATCGCTTAAAATTATTTAGAGCACTTTCGTCGAAATCTCCTACTAATAACCATTCACTATAAAATGTACGAATCGAAACAAAACAATATTTTATACCAGTACTTTATGCTAGTATTCACTAAAATAGTATTGAATTTACCAATACTTATTTCAATAAATATTCCAAGACTTCCTTCAATACTTTTCTAAGTATTCACTTCCAATATTTCTTTTTCAAAATGGTTTATCATTTTTCAGAGAAATCTTAATCCATCCATTTTTATCCTACGCTGTTTTAGACGTATTTCTGTTTATACATTCCTGTTTTAATCTACTTCAAACCATTTCATATCTCTTAATTGTATGATAATATATTCTATCCAGATATGATTTTATCCCTTCATGTCTTACATCTTCTTAAATTAAATTTTCTTGTCCAAAAAGAGCTCTATTTTTGTGGACTGCCTTCCTTACAAATGTTCCTTTTGGTGTGTGAATTACTTTTGATTTATGGCGGAATTTAAAGAAAAAAACAATATTTAGGAATTCCATTGGTCGGTTTTTAAAATTGAATGCTTATTTTAGTTTAGTAATCGTTGATATTGTAAGGTATACTAAAAAAGCATATCTGTGAAATATACTAAAAATGCTCTTGAATTTTTGGATTTGAAAAAAAATGGTTTCTGATAGCTTTTGAAAATTTTTCAAATCCTGGATATTTTCAAATGTTTGTTCTATCTGTTTGAAATTTAACTGCATCATGCAAAGGCGAATTGCACAAAGGATTCTTTTCTATTTCTATAAGAGAAATAAAAAAAAATTGGTTGTGAAAACTAATAAGACAATTTTTCAGAAAAATCTGAAAAAACTTCTGAACAAAAAAACAGGTGTAAGTTTAAAAAAAATTTATTTACTTATGACGTCTCACTTTGATTAATTTGGGGAAAAATATGTTAAATTAGAAAACTTTGTGATATTACACACAAAAAATTAGTGTTGTCCCTCTAAAACATAACCCCTTCAGGAATTAATTTGAATTTTTTTATTATTCTGAGTGACCTTTATAACATATATTTTGTTGACCAAAATTTGGTTCATCCATTCACGATGAAAATGCCTTTTTAAATTTTCTTCTCCCCTCCATTACTCCCAAAAAAATGAAATTTTAAGGTTGATATTTGCAAACAATTTTACTCACATAGATGCTAATATATATGGTGCCAATATAAGCTTGATACGTGCAGGGAATATTCCACATGCCTAAACCCTAGACCTTTTCTGAATTAAAAAAAAAACTAGTTTCTGGTAGTTTCTGAAAATTATTTGAATTCTGGAACTGCATCACCCAAGACCAAATTGCGTGAAAGGTACTTTTATATTTATAGGGCTGCTTTATTTGACATTCTTAAAGATTACAGTTTTAAAAATCGTTCGACTAATCCAGAGCTTCAAAACTAAAAAGGAAGGTATTTTTTCCTGGTTTAAGTGGATTTTTCGACATTCATGTTATTGTATCCTATAAAAGCAAAACAATGTATAAGTAACTTTTTAATAACACATGTGATAAAGAAGAAAGCAGGAATCTTTATGTGCCTATCTCGTTCCCACTGTTATGATCTACATTTAAAAAAAAATGCAAATGTGTCAATCCTATCTAAAGTCATGGTGGAACATAAAGGACAACAAAAAAGTACGAACATATAATTTTTTTATTTGGTGCACGTATTCGACTAAAAAATAAATAAGGAAAGGAAAAAATATATACACAATAAAAGGTCGTAATACAGAATTTTGTTATTTAGTGCAGTAAAATCTCATAATTCAATCTATAAAGACATAAAATTTATATTTATTTTAGGTTTTAGTCAAAAAAATTACCTTACAATGTATTAATCCGATTTCATCGGTTCACAAAATGAAATTGCTTTACATCTTTGCTAATTGGCTTGATTTCCGCGTAAAGATTGACCATATCTATGTGACGGTTGGCCAAAGAAAGCCAATAAATCTTTGCGAAAAATACATTACATTCTTATGCAGATTTTGAAACCCGAAGAAAATTTATATCTAATATATCTTTCAAGCTGAAAATGAAAGCAGAATTACAAGTATAAGGTCATTTGAGGGAAGTGACTTTTCCAAGAAAGTTGATAATTAATTCCTTAATTCTTTATTAATTCTTAATCATGAATGAATTTATTTTGTGGTTTTATAGCGTATCAAAAATAAAAAGGTACTTAAGTGGGGTTTTCCTAATAATAATAATAATAATAATCTTATAATTTAAAAAATGATAAGATAACAGAAAAATTGCTCCTTTTTTATTTATATTTTAAAATAAAATAACGGATGTATACCTATTACTGTAGATTTATAGGTTCTATTTTTAAAAATGAAGTTATTTCATATAAAACATTCTTAACAACGATTAAGCATAATACAAATTTACATACATTAATCAGTTACTTACAGTTTTTGATCTTCTGATTATTTTACTCTGAGTATGAAGCATGTTATGAAAACCACAGTAATTGGGTTACCGGCAGTAATTGGGACATTTACCCTAAGAGGTGGAATTCATCTGTTTTTTTTTTAATTTCCTGTGTCGCATTACTTTATAAAATAGTTCCATACACGTAATAATTATTTAAATTAAACAATGCTTTCATAATTTAATTATTTCCAACAAGCTGCATTTGTAGGATGCTGCCCGCTGACATACAGGGGCAGAAGTAGCCGTAGGTTTTTTGTATAAAAAAAAACATGTTAGGATTGAGAAACTTTATAAGTAAGAATTATTAGTAAGAAATGTAAGGCTTTTTAAAATAAAAAATAGTGATAGCTGGGACAAATAAATAAAAATAAAATGATTCTGTCCAGTTGAAACGCATTTTTGTTTTGTGGTTAGAGTTTGATCGTATTATCGACTAAATATATGGTAGAATTTAGCAACCAAACATTTGTTAACTATTTTTAAGAAAATAGTATATTGTATAACTAGGCAAAGATCATTCCCTTTCTATGACGAGGGGAATATTTTCAACACGAGTCGAAGGCGAGTGCTTTACAGTAAGGCAAAAAAAAAATGTCCGTGGACAAATTGATCTTCTTTTTCATTTTAAACGCTTTTTAAAAATAAAATCTAATAATATTCCGCATCAAACTATCATGACCCATTTTTGAAACAAAAATTGTACCTAATAACAAAAAATGAAAAAATAAAGGTGTGAGTTTTGAAGTGTACCGTTTTTTAATATATAATTGGATTGATTCAAAAATCCCTAGGAAACATGAAGCAATTATCAAAAAAAGACATTCGATAGCAACGCAAATGTTTGACAATTTGTTGAATTTATGATAAACAAATAATTATTATAATTCAATTATAATTGAATTTAAATGGTTTCCTAGAGATTGGCAGCGATTCGTCACTTGATTCGAACTAAATTTGAACAATTTATGGACAAAAAGTTTTATAGTTAAATTAATGAAAGTCAATTAATTATTTGTTATTTTAGAAAAAAATTTCATGAACAATTATTTATATCAGATATTCATGATTAAATAAGCAAAGTTTTTTTTGAGGAATCGATTATACTTTACTTGGCAATGAATTCTGAGTAAGATATTTAGACATCCAATAAAAATTGATAATTGTTTCAACAACCTTAATTATTTTGCACTATTCGGCTATTTTTGGACTTGTAAGCTTGTTTTTTTCCGACACAATCAACTGTAAATAACTGTCTTGAAAATTTGCAAGGTCATTTTGATGAAAAGAAACAATTGTTATTGTTAACAACAATGGTTAAGGACAATTTTTATCCTATGCATTTGTAAATGAAATTCAGATTTTTTACGTAATAAACAGCAAATTTTTCAGCAAAGACTTGTGGCTACAGTTCGATGACATTTAAAAACTGTTTAAATAAACCTAAATAATAAACGCATTATTTTTCTATTATTCAGCATTTACACTTTGTTCTTTTAACGTAGTTAATTGTTAATAACAAATTTCGTGAACAAATTTGTTTATAAAATAACAAATTATTTATAAACTTTCATTAATTCAACTAAAAAACTCTTTTTGCCTATAAATTCTTCAACCCTAGTGCAAATGAAGTGATGAATCACTGACAATAACCACGAAATGGTACACTTAAAAACACCAAATTTTGTTTTTCATTTTTTATATTAAATAAAAATAAAAAAAATAATTGTGCAAAAATCGGACATGATGTTTTGATATTGAATTGTATTATATTATTAAAAAAAAGCTTAAATCGGATCAAAATTGTCTTCTGAAATTCAATATTTGCACGGACCTTTTTCCCCACTGTGTGCTTGCACGCTCGCCTGCGATTGGAAGTAGAAAGTATTTTCTACTCAACCAACTTTAAAATCAAGCTTATGGGCCTGTTATAGAAAAAATTATTATTAGGACCAGTGAAAAGAGTATGAAAAATCCTATTTAAACTGTATAGTAAACAACTCTCTTTTTATTATAATAATATTAAAGGAGTTACAAGTCGCCGAAATAGGTGAAATAAAATCAAATACAAAATAAAATATGCACAACAACCAAAAATTTCACCCCCGCCGCGTGTGTACATATTAGTCCCAATACAAGAAAAATGTGGTCTGTTACATTTTTTAGTTTGGTTCAATTTTAGTACAATTATCAGAATTTCTGCCAAATATGGATCATTTCACTGACTTTTTTCATCGTAATCCTAACACCACTCTTTTAAAGAAGGTATTATAAAACCCCCAAAAATAAAAAAATCAAGTCAACTTTTTGAAATAGATTTCAGTAAATCCAAATCAGTTACACTAAATTCAAGAGAAATTAAAGTAAGCTATACATGAAACCTGCTTAAATTCCTGTGAATGAAAGGTGAAATCAATCTTGTTCAAGAGAAATAAACCGAATTTAATGGTATCCTACAGAATTGAAAGTGAAATCACATTATTTCAAACTGATTTCAATTAAATTTAAAGTCGAAACGCTGGCTTCTGTCCACGTTAGAAATACTTTCATTAAGAATTTAAAAATTGCAAATGAGGAAATTGAAAAAAAGGAAGGCATATAAAAAATGACAGGTAAATATAATACAATTTGAAATGTAATTGTAATAATATTATATTATATTATAAGATATTATATTATTATAGTTACCAATAGAAGTAAGGAAAACTGTCAAGGTTACGAACAGGAAGATAGCGAACTTCATTTTCTCTAAATATAGAGTAAACTGCTCAATGAAAATTATTGCCGAACCCACCCGTATAATAATAATAATGATAATAATGGGGAACTCGAGTCCGTTGTGGAGAATGATAAGTGTAAGATCTACTGGAATTTCCCATTCTCCACCACTCAAAGCGTCAGTGCTACGATGCCTGATATTGTCCTCCAAGATCTGAAGACCAAGATCATTTACGTGATTGAACTCTGGGCACCAGCCGAAGGTAATATCACGGCAAAGGAGGAAGAAAAACAGGCAAAATATCAAGCACTTCTTTTCGAGTTGAGCAGGCTCTACCAAGGCTACAAAGTCCATCTTGTAGTTCTCATAATCAGCTGTCTTGAAAGTATGAAAGCTTAATTTCTTAGCCAACTCAACAAGATTCCGGATCGCCAGCGTCAGGCTCATTCCATTGCGAACCCGATGCAAAAGGCTGTTCTTCTGGGATCACTTCATCTGGTCCATGAACACTGTTCCTACAACATTCTACAAAGATTGGTAGATCTAAAGGAGTATCTAAAGGTGAAACCTTAATCTCCAACTGTCCCGTCTGCCGCGTAAGATCATCCGCAGCTAGAGACCTGACTCCGAGGAACAGAGTTGCACGATGTTGTCTCGCGTAAATTTCCAGCCCTTGCTTACCTTCTAGTACAGAGAGCCCGAGATCTTCGGCTCTTGCAGTCAGCCACGCTGCTTCGGGCTAACTCTCCAATGCAACGAATTAGGCGGTTACGTCACCAGTATCGCGCAGTGCGCCCTACAATAGGCCTATCTCGAATGGAGGCCATGGTTCAGTTGGGAGTGGCAATAGGACCAAACCAGGGCGACGAACAGGCAATGGCCCCGGACAAACGCGAGAACATCATTTTAAATGGTCGGACCAACTTAGGAGGGACATCCTTACCTGTTAGCAAATAAGCTCACCGACGCGAAGAGGATTCATGCGGAGGTTGCCAGCGTCAGGCTCAGTCCATTGCGAGCCGGATGCAAAAGGCTGTTCTTCTGCGATCACTTAATCCAGTCTACCAACACTGTTCTTTATAACATTCTACAAAGATTGGTAGCTCTTAAAAAGTTAAAAATTAGAGGTGAAACCTTTATCTCCAACTGTGCCGTATGCCGCGTGAGGTCATTTGCGGCTAGAGACCGGACTCAAAGGAACAGTGTTGTACGAAGTTTTTTGCAAAAATTTCCTGCTCTTGCTTATCTTCTAGGACAGACGGAGCAGGAGTGGATGACGTACACGTTTCAGTTGCGTCAGGATTGGTTGCTTCAAGGAAGCATGATCGTAGCTTCTGGAGCCTACAACTTCTCATCAATGGAATGTCAATGATAAAAGGACATTCGAAAAATATTATCCTAAATTCTGTAATAACCAGGGAACTCAGTAATTAAATTACATTACTGAGCTACGTTACAATTAAAATTATGCACGTGATGACAGTGGACGAAGGAAAGAAATTTATCCTGGCAGTTCCACCCAGTAAGTCGCCGGCGGTGATTGAATTTTAATTTATGAAATATCTTTTTAACCCTGGCATAAGTATGAATGTGGTCCGTTTTTTTTATCAGAACTCTGACTCTTCATAGTTGAGCGTGGATCCGTAAGTTGGTATTTTCACGGAGATGCTCCTGTTGGTATTATTACACTTGGAAAACTACAACAAATTTATTTTGGATGGTCTGGAGGATTTTAAATTTAAGTAGTTGATGATTTTAAAAGAGGAGCAACGAAGCCGAAATCATACTGAAGAAGATTATAAAAGAGTAAGGAGTCAACGGCTAAGAGGAAAAACCTGGTGACGAGGTAGATTAAATTAACCTCGTTGTAAATAAGAACTTCTTAAATGAGGCGAATTAAGTAAATATATGATTGATTATGCAATATCGATATAAAACATGTTTATAAAAAGGTATAATTCAATCGAATAGGTTCAATATTGGAATTGTGGCATATAGGGTATTCTTATATGAAACGGAAAGAAATAATTAAACATTGTTTGCGTTGGGATGCGGATAAATGTCGAATGGCCTAATTCCAATCAGATTAAAATACCGACACATGCCTTGAAATATTGTGGTCTCCGGGTATTTAAAGTCAGTAATTTTATTTAGCAGGCTTTAAGTTCTGTGGACTTAGAACGAATTCGGCTAATATAATAAAATACTTTTGTTACTCTAATGGTTGGCTTTATCTTTAATTGCATGTGTGTATGAACAGTGATTTTTTCTAATAATATTAAACCATGTCACTTCACATATACCTCTATGAGAAAGGGTGGACCAAACTCAAGTCATACTACGCAATACAGCACACCGAAAGAGTAATATAGTTTTATTTACTTGAAGATATCGATAATTACGGTGTTAAAAAAAAATACATTTATCAAATTTGTTTTACTCTCAAAAATCGTAAATTAATCATCTCAAGGAGAAAATGTGTTCACTAAATTTCATACGACTGAGTATTCTATTTACAGTACATTAGGATATTATGTTAAGTTTTAAGATCTTCCTTAACGTATAAAAGCAATAATAAATAAAATAGATTAAGTGTCTAGTCATCTTGAAATTCGAAATGAGTAGGGAAATATTTTTCACAAGTTTGGATAGCCGTACCGAAATTACGGGATGACTAGTTAATCCTCTTTTCCGGGTCCGCCAGCTTTTCGGGACGACTAGGCGGAGCCTAAAATCTAATTTGTCTAATTATAAATTATTTCAAAATTTATAAAAAAATCACATGATAATCTGAATTGCTCCATTTAGATGTTAACAGAAGTATGTTAAAACGACAGCTACATAAGTAAAAATTCAGCCGTAGAATTAAAAGAAAAAATATTTTCTAAAATATTCAAAACATTTTTTGTGAAAAAGGATTCTCTTTCGCCGCGATGCGAATTGAACCCAGGCCGTTGGAAGATATTTTGTTTACAAGCCGCATTAATCGCTCAAGATTTTTCAAAGCCGCTTTTTTTAAATTGGAAAATTAATGTGCGCTTATGCTTAGGCAAATAAATCTCCAAATAATAACCTTTAATTAAAAAAAGTAACTGGGGGAACAAGTGTACTTTAATACGAGGAAAACTTCGTTTATTAATATTTCCAAATCAAATAATATGTTAATCAAATAAAGCAGTCATAAGAATAATGAAAAAACCACAGTAGACAGTAATAAAAAGGTTAAAAAAATGGTACGTTTTTTACCAAATTGTTGAATTTTCAACTTACAAAGATGATGTTTTAAGCAAGTGATTTGATTTTCAAACAAAAAGAATAAAATGCAACCAAAAACAGTTGCATGTCCTACCAAATAATTTAATTTTTTAGTATAAAAAGATGAATTTATTAGAAGGAAGTTGAATTTTTGACAAAAAAGTTCATCTTCAACCATAGTTGAATTTTTTCACAAAATAATTAACCTTTCAACAAAATGGTGTAATTTTTAATGAAATATCTATATTTTCAATCTATAAAAAAAATTTTATTCCGAAAGATGAATTTTAAAATAAATTCTTGAATTTTTACCAAATAGTTAAATTTTCAATTAAAAACAAAAAACTTTTGCCCAAAAATTGAATTGCTACATTTTCGGATTAAAACATTAATTTTAATTAAAAAAGAACGATTTTTCAATCTATTGAATTTAACCAAAAAGGATGAATTTTAAAAAAAGATTAATAATTTTCTACCCAAAAAGATGAATTTTCAACAGAAGAGTTAAATTTTCAACCTAAAATGTCCAATGTTTTAGAAAACAGTTGAATTTTAAATCCCAAAATCTAAATTGTTAACAAGAACGTTAATCTTCAATCATGGAAGATAAACTTTCAACAAAATGGTTGAATTTCTAACTAAAAAATATCATTTTTCAATCAAAAACAAAAGTGTTACATTTTTAGTTGATAACATTTATTTTCAACAAAACAACACATTTTCAACGAATTGAATTCAAGAAAAAAATATAAATTTCTAAAAAAATGCAAAATGGTTGTATTTTCAACAAAAACAGTGAATTTTCAACAAAGCAGATTAATTTTTTATGATGAAAGAAGAATTTCAAAAATACATCAATTTTCTAGCCAGTAGTTCAACTTTCAACCAAGTAGATGAATTTTTAAAGAAATAGTTCAATTTTCCACCAAAAAGATGATTTTTCCACCGAGACGAATAATGTTCTATCAAAAATACGAATTCTTAACAAAATACATCAACCTTATACATAATAGTTGAATTTTCAACAAAAAAGATGAATTTTCCACCAAGCCGAATAATGTTCTACCAAAAAGACGGATTTTTAACAAAATGCTTCAACCTTATACATAATAGTCCAATTTTCAACAAAAAAGATGCATGTTTCACCATGAAGAATAATGCTCTACCAAAAAGACGAATTTTTTATAAAATAAATCAACTTTCCGTATAATAGGTAAACATCTACAATTTATATATATAGATTAAATACTCTCCATTTTATTCTAAATACATGTCATTTTTCTTCTAGAATAAGCCTTGAGAAGGACCTGAAATACAGGTTGAAACATGTCGGCAAATTTTTTATAATCACAAATTTTTTAACACCAAAAGAAGCGGAATAGGCCTTAATGAACATTATTTATACATAATAGTTAAATTTTCAACCATAAATATGAATTTTTAAACAAAAAAATTAATTTTTAACCAAAACTGAATCTTCAATCAAATAGATGTTTTTTCAAGTAAGAATTTAAATTTCTACAAAAAAAGAGGAATTTTTAGCAGAACACACGAATTTTCAACCAATATATATGAATTGGGTACGGTATTTGGGTACTTCACCAGAATATTTTTTTTCATTTCTAAAATTTCCTCCCAATCCACTAGTATCCTCTCTCTCTCTCTCTTTATTTTTTTGTAATTGTTTGGTTGGATTACCAATTTGCCTGTCTTTTTAATAAATGTAACATGTTTTACATCTTACATAACCTTGCAAACTTTGCTAAACACATGATTGTTTCGAGGAAGAGTTGATGGTTTCTTTTATACTTCCGACAGAAAAAACGTTTATAAAACTGATTGTGCTTGTTACCGAATAAAAATGTTTGGAATTATAACTCAATAAGGAAGCTCTTTGATATACCAGAAGATCGACCATTTTTCCACTTCTCCATAAAAAAAGATCCATAAAAAAAGTGGAAGTATCTTGAAAAGAAGGGAACGAAAAGCAATTCTGAAAAAAAGAGTAAAAGATGGGTGTTCTGTAAAGAGTGTAGAAAATCTCAAAAATAAAAGTAATTTTTAAAGTAACTTAACATCAAACTGTTACAGAGGGTCCAGGGACAGTGTGGCAGCCAAGCCGGATGCCGCCATTTTAAGCACTGGTTATCTATAGTGTAGTATAGATATATTTATGTGTATGCACTATATATCTATATCTATATCTATACAGGAAATACATTAGACACTCGGTAAAGTTTTCAATCAAATAAAGAAATTGTCTCATGCAGATTTCAAAACCCGGAAAACAATTGGAATATAACCTCTAAGCTAAAAATAAAACCAGAATTTCAGGTATAATGTCATTTGAGAAAGTGACTTTTCTCAGAAAGCTGACAATTAATTTCTTAATTCCCTTATGACTCCCGCTTATAACTGTATGTTGTGACCCGCACACATAGTCCCCAAATATAACCTTCGATCTCTACCGCATTGGTGAATATATCCGGTGAATACATCGTGAAATTTTTATAAGGTGATCTTAATGTGATAAAATTACCATCTGCATCTTTCGTAATCAAATCACCAACACGAATATGAGTAAGGCGTTCTTTTTATCTTACAGGTATTGACAAACATCCTAACTTTGTGAAAAATATACAAATAGCTGAATTATAATATTAAATAAAACGACTAATATTAGTAAACGCATTCAACACAGTTGACGTCCCTGTGAAAAAGTTTCTGGCTACATTTTGCTGAAAGGATTATTGTTGTATTGACAGTCAT